>JAQQAE010002094.1:0-23163 GCA_029823295.1 Pseudamia nigra
AGGTCTCAGCCTCAAATTGTGAAGCGCCTAGAGATAATCAGTGATTATGATTGGCGCTATACAAATACAATTGAATTTTTAAAAAAATTGAATATGCTCATTTGCACATGATGGACCAGGCATGTGAAGTCATCAGATGGCTCCCCTGGTGGTGAAAATGTAAAATACAATCTTTTTTCTAGTAAATCCAAGTGAATGATGAGATATTCTGATGCCACATCTCATACAAATAAAATAAACTACAAATAAATGTACAAATAAAATAAACTACAGTAACATTATTCAGTTTCACATCCTGTGTTTAACATTCTAATGCCATTTTATTGTCTCTTTTATGAAACCCACATAAGTAAAAAAAAGAATTAACCAAGAAACTCTTCATCAACTAGTACCTTACATGTGAATAATAATATAAAATGCATAAAACCAAAGTCAGAATTGCACCATGACTGTATAAAATGAAAAATCCTTTCTCATTTGAGGAGAGACCATGCTATTCTTCTAGGTTAGCAGTAGTAGTTAGCAGTAGTAACTCTAACCCTAAGAACACTGTTGTCCTACTGACGTCTTCAAGTGCATGAAGGACTAATGCTACTTCACGACGTTCATATTCATATAACAACACTGTAGGGCTCAGTTGCCTCTCTTCTTTACATTTCAGTTTAGTGTGATTTGGAACGTCCAAAAAAGTCCACGTACAACAGGACACGGCCTTCAACCACGTCTCAAACGGCACCTGTCCCACAGCACTGCTTTTGACAAGACACACTGTAACAATGCATTATGTAACAAATCCAAAATATAATTGATTGTTCCAGTTTTTTCCTATATTTAATAACCCCCACATTCTGTTATTAGAGATACAGTCTATAATGCCTATGAGGCTAGTTATTATCTGATCGTTTGTAGTGGTCTGCTGTAAATAATTAGACAGGTGACCTGCCTGTCAGCACAGCTTAAAACCTCATAACTTGTGGATTTAGAAACAGTCGTAGCAGTAGCTACTACGGAGCTGCTGTAGCACTGTGGCTTATCGAACCACAGGATGCCTGAGGAGAGACGGCCTGTATTCCAGATTCCTTCAGTATCTGGTTCATGTAAAGAAAGAAAAAAAACAAAAAACAAAAAAAACCAGACACACTAGCTTAACAACTGTGAGGCTACAAGTTGGGTTGACTGGGAAGGTCGTCCATTTAATCATCTGTGTCAGCCCGCCGCGAATGATGGGTTACTTGCTAGCTTCAATACATAGTAGAATGCACCTTTAAGAGCCTCAAGGAAATATGTAATAAATTATTTTTGAAGAAATCTTTAATGCATTCCAACCTATTCTAGGGGCAAATTTTGTATTAGCTATAGGAATATGTAATAATTTATTACAAAATGCACATGTTATTATGATATTCTGTGTACATTAGTGTCAGGATAACATCAGTCATTTGTTTCTGAACTGTTGCTATGAGGCCAATTGGGCTGCCACTTCCTGGTTGACATTTTGAAGTCAACACAGGAAGTGGGTGTATTTGGACAAAAAGCATAGATTATGATTATGTTTATGAACACTAGCTTGCTGACTTGTTAAAATTTCATCAAGAATTGTCAAACAAAGTTATTTGACTCTGTTGTCAGTTAACAACTATACCGTATTTTCTGGGTGATATGTCGCTCCGGAATGTTAGTCGCACAAGCCAAAAAATGCATAATGAAGAAGAAAAAAACATGTATAAGTCACTCTGCAGAACAGGTCGCATTTGTTCAGGGAACGCGCTTGATGCCAGGAGTGAGAGCTCGCGGCTGGCCCCCCCCGCCTCACCAGGTAAGTGAGGGCGCCGGCACGTTCAATGTTAAGCTGATGGCAGGTGTGGTTGATACCGGTAATGTCTACATTTTAAATAGTCAGTAATACAGACGTGGCAGATGAAGGTGCACAAGCCTAGAGCGACATCTAGCGGCTGTCAGTGTGACAAACACCCTACACTCAAAATTCTTTAATATACAAGTCGCTTCAATGTATTTGTCGCTCCCCTAGCCAGACTATGCAAAAAAACGCGACTTGTAATCCGGAAAATACAGTAGTTAAGCTGCCTGTCAGAATTCTACGACGCTCGGACTTGGTCCAAATCTGCAGGTAAATGGAGCTGTCATAGAGACCAGCCAATCAAAGCCCCAAACAGCAGAAGTTTGCCATAATATCTTAATAACCTGAAAAAAAAAAAACTTTATGAAATTTAAAGATGGACCGCCACATAATTTATTTGAAGGTCCAAATGAAATGCTTCAGACCCATAATGCATGAAAAATGTGCTGACATGGTAGAAGGCCATTGTAACTCTATGGGAAAAGGGCTGTTTGGAACCAGACAGAAGTCGATGTTGGCGTATTGTAACTTTACAAACTTTTCACTGATGAAGTTAATTCATTGGACTCACTGCACAGTCCTTGTCCACTAATGAGCTGAAAATGTGTTGCATTTTGTTGATTTATCAGATAATGTGGTGTTACTACATAAATTGGTTACACTCAGACTATAACTAGGAAACCAAGAGCACCATAACTACTCATCTTAAGACTGTAAGTAGAGCAGCAAATGAAGACAATTTCCACTTATGTTTTGAAATAAAAACAAAAAAAAAAAAAAGAGGGTTCAATTATTAATAGCATTTCAAAAAAGCAATCGCATAACTGGAACAGTACAGTGAAATCTAGGACCGTCTTCTCAAAATTAGTGCATTTAAGGTACCATTTGAGATTCTGTCGATCGGCCGCACCACAGCAGACATCACATCTATCCCCGTCTTCCTGTTTCAGCAGACCGTCAGCGGCTGAGGCTCGCTTTCACGCCGCTGGTTTTTCTTCAGCAGCTGGATGCGGTTGTGGCAGTAGAACTTGACGGCTCGCCAGTCGCGGTGGTTGTTGACCAGTAGGGGGCACTGCTGCAGGCAGCGCTCGCAGTCGGCCTTGGCGGGGACCCGCAGCTCAGTGATGTTTTGGGTGAGGTGCTCTTCTACTGCTGCACGCTCCGCCTCTGACCAAGGACGCTTGAGGACACCTCGCTTTCCTGAAAGAAGATTTATTTACAGCTACATCACAGTGTAATACCATAGCTTCTCACATCTCTACAGGAATAAAGTAATCTTCACGAGAGCCTCAAGCACTGTTGAGACAAAAACCCAGTCACTGCTCCTCAAAATCCTCCCCTTACTTGAATACTGCTTTCTAAAGTCTAAAAGTTAGAATATCTTAAATCAATTTTATAAAATAAAACCTGAAAAGCCAGTAGAAAGTCTTAGATTCACATTTGTCAGGTGATGTTTACCACAGACCTTTGATCTAATGGCCACATTTTTTGCTTGGTCTTATCTGTTGCATAAATGCAGTTTCGTTCTTTTTTGCTAAACTTTTATTTGGGTCCATTTTGTTGGTTTGTCCAGTTATTTTGTTCAGTACTATTCACCTCGTTTAGTTTTCGTTTTCTCGATTTTCTGGTCAATCTACATTCCTACGCTCCCCCACAGTCATGAGCTTTTCTGTCATGACTGAAAGAATATACCGGAGCTCTCCCTTAGCGATAAGGCGAGAAGCTCAGTCATCTGGGAGGAGCTCAGAGTAGAACCGCTGCATTTCCACATCAAAAGGACCAGTCGATGTGGGCTCAGGCATCTGATTTGGACGCCTCCTTGAGGAGGTTTCTCAGGTGTGTCCCCATGACCTTGGACCCAGTTAAGTGGAAGATGATGGATGGATGGACTAGTTTGTTCATTCGTTATTAATTTTGTGTATGCCATTTTGTTCATTTTGCTGATTTGCTTATTTCAATGTAATTCTCATAGATTTTATTATTGTGCATTTATAAAGTAACATCTATAAATACATTGTGGATTCATCTAAAGTAAAGAAAAAAAAGAGACATTATAGTGTAACTGTCTTAAATGCATTAAATGTGCCAGTACACACTGTGTTGTTTAATAATATTTATATTTGGGTTTCAACAGTGATGCGTACAGTGAGTCATTAACATGTAGTTTCCTGTGAAAATATGTAATTAGTTTCAAATCCTCCTCCAGGAGCATGGTAACAAACAGCATAATGTACAACATGGATGCAAAACAGAACACAGCGAGATTTTTCTCTAAACAACACAATGATAAATGGAAGCAAGTTTGGTGGGAAAAAAACACCGCTTTTTCATTTCCGCTGTGGAAACTCAAAATAGGTTGAAATTTTTTGATGCCCACATTCAACATGCAGATACAAGAATTGTTGCAGGGCGTGTGGTTTTTCTTCCGTCAACTGGACTGGAAATTTGGTTGAATACGTTTCGCTACCTATCCAGGGAGCTTCTTCAGTTCTACAGAACCAGCTGACGGAAGAAAAACCACACGCTTTGATACTATGACCTGGATGACTGAGAATCTTCACAGACAAAAAATTGTTGCAATTTTGGTGAGAAAATACTAAACGTTGGGTGACACGGTGGTGCTGTGGTTATAGCACTAGTGCCTCAGAGAAAAGGCCAGCAGGGCCTTTCTGTATGGAGTTTGCTTGTTCTCCCTGTGTCTGCGTGGGCTCTCCCCAGGTAATCCAGCTTCCTCCCACAACCAAAAACATGCACTAGGGTTTAGGTTAATTGGTCACTCTAAATTGCCAGTAGGTATGAATGCGAGTGTGAATGGTTGTCTGTCTCTATAGGTCAGCATTGCATTGAACTGGCGACTCGTCCAGAGTGTACCGTGCCGTCACCCCAAGTCAGCTGCTGCTCAATGCTCCAGCGCCCTCCCTGACCGTTGCAAAAATTAAGGGGTAGAAAATGAATGAATATTAAAAGTTTTTCAAACTGGTACAAAATGATAAGAAAGATGGACGGATATGCTGATGCCATGTTCACTCAAATTATACAGTATACTAGTGGGCTAAAAAATAATACCTATTAAAAAGCAATAAACCAATAAATTATGTGATTAGTGAAATTTCTTTGGCCATTTTTTTGATTTTCAAAAAAGGCATTCACCATTTATTCTCTGCATGTTTACCACCTCTTTCACTGCCACTGTGCTCACACAGTCACTTTCAGCCACATCATGCAGCTGTGCTCAGCAGAAAACGGTCTGAAAGCACACTGCAGGTTGCCTGTCAAACACCAGACAGCAAATGGGCAAAACTGAACTTAAGAGTCAGACGCTTTACTCCAGAGTAGGTGAGACTAGAATCAGCAAGTGTTTTATTCGCATGTTCTCCCGATCAATACAAATGTGATGTGTTCTCTGCTTGTTATCATGGGTTAAAATGACAGTGTGACAACACAGAATAACTGAAGATTTAGGCCACTTCAAAAGAGATCTAGGTCATTGTCACACTAATCCTCCATTCACTAAGGCACAATCTTACTGTCATTTGCATCGTTCTCCAAGCCTTTGCATCCCATATACATTAGAAATTGTTGCTCGTTTTCAAAATAATTATGCCATTCATGTTAACACCTTCTCTCAAAACACTAGAGAAAGTTGTTTCACAAAAAGCCGCGCAATTGAATGCCTGCACACTATCAATTCACACAGCCCTCGCTCAATAGAGCAGAGTGATATTCAGGAGAATGGTGATGATAAAGAGGAAGATGAAACAGAGGATGAGAGCAGCACACAGAGAGGCAGCTCAACCCTTCAGGTAGTCACTGTGCCAAATCCAAGCTGCACACAGACAGGGGAGGCAGCAAGGAGGCACATCAAGCAAAGAGAGGACTATCAAATCATCCTCAGTGCTTCACTACTCCATCTTGTCTCAATTTTTGCAACAAATAATAAAATGTACCTACCTTCCAGACCCAGCATTCTGACCATAATTTGCAAATAAAGCTGAGCGATACGGCCAAAGTGTCACGATAAAAGATTCTGCCTTAGTGAACACTGATAATTATACTCAAGTTAAAAAACAGATTTTTTTTAGCAAAATCGGCCTTGAAAGTTGAAGAAACTTGACAATTTATTTGTGGTTTGCATTTATTAGCAGAAGCTCTAACAAGAAAAACAATATAAAAGAAGTGAAAGATGAGAATGATGAAATACAAAAGATGAAAAATCAAAACAGAGGAAATCTGAATTCTTACTAAAAAAAAAAAGCGATATGTTAATTTCTTTTCTGGCCAGAAGTGTCTCTTGAAGTTGCAAAGGTTGCTGACCCCTGATGTAGACTAATGACTGTGGACTAATAAAACCAAAGTAAAATAAAATACATGCACTCTATGACATCCGAACAAATCTGACATGGGCTTACCTGTGCCTCTTCTGTGGTTGGCAGGTAGAGGAGGTGGAGGAGGAAGTGTTGGAAGAGGCGGCTGTGTGTTCTTCAACTTTTTGGGTCTTCCCACTCGCCCGTTGTTCTTTCCCTTCCTAATGTACAGCAGGGTGGGTGTAGGGTTCGGGGCAGTTGGAGTCGAGGCAGGTGCTTCAGGCACTTCCTTCACCTGCTCTCCATCAGATTCGCCCTCCGAGTATGAGTCTGCAGAGTTTCCTGACATAACTACAAGCAAAACCAGAGAGGACAGATAGCAGTGAAAAAGGATCAAAGTAAGGATGGAACGGAAAAGGCGGCTTTTTAGTTTAATCTCCTAACTCTTGCTGTTCTACCAAACACACACGTCCACAAAATGGTTCAGCCAAAAGAAGTAAAACCATCACATGAAGGATGTCATAACATGTTTGGACAGTAGAACACAAACCACTGCCACTCATTCATACAACACCCACCATCCAGTTCCAGACAGATGTGGTTCAGGCTCATTCCTCGGAACAGTACTCCATCTCTTTCTCCGCACAGCACGACTCGACCCACTCTGCCCATCAGGCCTGGGTCTTGGCCAATTCCAGCACAGTCCTGCGTCACATGGTACTCTCTCTCCAGGAACTGTTCCAACCTCTCTACAGCACTACCTCCAGGCTGCCCAGGATCCTCTCCCTCTCCAAGAAGCAGCAGCTGGGTTAGGATAGCAACCTGCCTCCGAACCCTTGTCTGGGTCAGGGCGCGGGGATTGCGAGTGCCACTTGAGCGGGCCAGGCTACGGAGGAGATCAGTTCCTCGCAGTGGTGTGGCAGGAGAGTGGTAGGGGCGGGCAAACACGTACGGGTTTACAGGGTCGACCCCGACATCTTGCCGTGTCTGCAGAAGCAGCTCCAGACAGGGCTCGCAATGAGGTGGAAGAATGAGGGGCTGCACACGTCCACGTTTACCCTGGACTCCAACTCTAGGCAGGTGGGACAGCACTTGGCGCTCAAAGGGAGAGAGGGAAGCCTCCAGAGGGGTAAGAGCTGGGGGGGCACCAGGTGGGACGGGAACAGGACACTGGGGAGTAACGCGAGCACGATATTCAGCAATGGAAAGCTTGGAGACCTCACACTCACGTCTTCGGTTGTACAGGATAAGGAGCGCTAGGCTGGAGTGACAGAGAAGGCGCCAGGCTTCGGCTGACTGTAGCTGCCGAGACAGAGACAAGAAGGCAGAGTGCTGCAACCGACGCAGGTAGAGAACCAGAGATGACAAGGACGAGAGAAGAGGCAGCATGTGGTGATGACCCGAAGCACTGTCAGGAAAGAGTGAAAATGAGATCAATAGTTTAGTCCACAGCATGACTTTACATGTCAATTTTTGTACAAAGGCTAAAGTAACTTAACAGTTTGGTGTAACGAGTTTAGTCGATAACACACAGATATAAACTAATTAAATCACTCTATCATGGAATGTTCTACACTAGTCAAGATACCTCAGGGTTTATAAATAAGCACAGTTTTATAACCCATGAACCAAATGAAATAACTGGCTGGAACAAATGCTAGACAGGGATTCAACAATAAATTACTTTAATAATTGACTTTTTGCCGTACTTTATGTATGTAATTCTCAAAACTTATTTGACATTCCATTGCCTTGGGTGTTGTATTCGCTTAACTGTGAATACAACAGAATTGTTAGTGATGTGATTGGCCGTCTTTTTTTCCCACTCGGCTTTATATTCCTTATTTTTAACAGGCACCAATCAAACACTGTACAGTACAGTATGTGCTGATCATTGAGTCAGATCTTGTTGAACCTTCACTTACCTGTATTAGATCAGTAATACAGTATTACAGTACATGGAAACTATTTTAAGTTTTCTGACATTTATCGCTTAACCCACATGCCCTCAAATGCACTGATAAATTCCCTGAGAGTTTCCTGTTATAGTTTAGATACAGTATCTTCAACACAGTTTTTTCAAAAAACACATTTACAAAGTGAGACTGAAGTAAAAGCAACAATGTAGTAAATAAAGTTAACTTCATAATGCTATCAGTTTTTAAGAGCAGTCAAAATGAAGATGATTTAAGGCCTAAACTTCATTATCACTGGTGTCAAGATTTGTAGAGATGCATGGAGACATTATTTTACCTTATGCAGTACCTCCTTATGACACTGATTCATAAAGTCTCAAATCTGCTCAGATAGTTACCTCAACAAGTCTTTTTCTTTATCTTCAGGTCCACTTTCATCTTCCACCTCCATCACTCCGTTTTCCTCCTCCTCCTCCTCCTCTTCATCTTCTTCCACATTCTTCTGTGGTTCCATCTCTTTGTCTGACTTGCTTTTGAAGGACTCAGGACATACATCCTCCTCTTTGGGGCTCTTTATCCCCACTACTTCTACTTCTTCTTCATCCTCCTCCTCTTCCTCCTCTTTTCTTTCATTTTTTATTCTCCTCACTCCGCCTTTTCTGGATGAGGTCACAGCGACAGGGGGCGGGCTTCTTTTTAAGACAGACACAGGTACAGCATTTTGTCCTGGTGGAGGGGTCAGGACAGGAGGGGTGGAGTTCCTTCCACAAGAGGCAGGGGCTTGGGTTGCAGCTGTGAGAGTGGGTGGGGACATGGAGAGGTCCTGGACGTCACTCTGTGAAAGTTCTGCACTGCGGTTCTGTCCTGCAAACTGGGATGACTTCGACTGCTGCTGAGTGTGTGTGGGGTTTGTGTTTTGTGCGTGCAAGCGGGGCATCTGTGTGTAGCGCTCTACCAGTGTAGAGCAGACTTCTGGCTGGTGGGCGTGGTGTTTGTCCAAGTGACGGCCAAGGGAGCGGAAGTGGCGACCACAGTACTCACAGGTTTGGCGCGTGGAGTCTGTGGACACTCCTCCTTTGGGAGTCGTTGTGCTAGTGTTGCTTGTTGTGCCGGGAACCAACGGAGCTGGAGCTTTAAACACTGGCTTCGCTGAAGAGGAGGAGGAAGATGAGGAAGGCATGGAGGACTGAGGCGAAGGGAGGGGTGAGGAAACCGGACGACTGTATTGAGGAACGCTGGTGGTGGGGGCTGGCTGGGTCCGCCCAGGTGGGGTCCGATGGGGGGTCTTTTTCTTAGAAGGTGTGCTACGGCGCTTTTTGCAGCGGCGTTGTGCTCGCCCACGGGGGCTAGTGTTGTCCTCATCTGCCTCTGAGTCACTGGCGTAAGAGTGAGAGATGGGGGAGGAGGAGGGAGACAGAGACCAAGAGGGAGTGACGTATTCCTGCTGCTGGTGCTGCTGCCGCCGCTGGGTTGTAAGAGGGAGAGGCTCGTCCTCCTGAAATGAAGAAAAAGACCGTGTAAGTTTGAGTTATGTGAAGTGTTCATATATTTAAATTATTTTTGTGGCAACAATGGCTTTTTTTAAATGCACAGATTTGTGTTAGATGCATTATCTTACATTTCAACCAAAATTTGTGTCTCTCTGGCTTCAGTGGGTGGAAATGGGTTGGGATAGGATTTGAATTTAATAATCACAGAACATGCACAAACTAGTACCGGTATATTAAATAAGCTATTAAATTCTGTACCAACCCAAGAAATTCCAGTATTCAAAGTGCTCTATAGTTTATAATATTGAATATGTTTAATAGGACATACAGTTAAACATCTTCAAATAAAGTTTACCAGCTGGCCTGTGCTCCTCCTCCTAAATAACTACAGTGGGGTGCAAATGTTTAGGCACCCATGGTCAAAATTTCTATTTATGTGAATGATGAAGTCAGAGGAAGATGAAATGATCTCCAAAAAGCATGAAGTTACAGACTTTTATTGTGCCCTTTTTTCCCCCTTTCTGTTATTTTGAAAATGTAAAAATAAATCCTGAATTTTTTCACATGTAATTGGAATGCCCCATCTGTAACTTTTGCCTAAACATTTGCACCCCACTGTATGCTCCTTGACTGAAAGCAGAAACTTAGAGGGTTGCAAAATTCTGGGTATTTTCAAAATTGGAAACTTTCAATAGGAATTATGGGAATGTATGGGAATAAACCTGGAATTTACAAAATTGAAGGTTGGCTCTTAACACAGATTTCAGATATAGTGGGTGATAATATATTTTAGTATAATTGTGACTAAAACAACTAGATTTTAATGCAGGTATACTATGCTATTCCTCAATCGCACATACACTACCAGAGTAGAGAGCTGTGTTGGAACAAACTGTGGTACTATACCGTTGTGAGTATTATTTGAATGGTCTTGTACCGCAAAAAGCATTGTGTTGCTATTAAAATGGCGAGAAAAAGGAGAAAAAACAATGGAAGAGAGACAGACCATCCTAACACTTAAAAATGTTGGTTGTTCCTGCAGAAATTGCCAAGAAAGTCAGTGAGTACAATTTCCTTCACCATCAAGAGGCACTCAGAAACTTAGGGAAACTGATAGAAAGAGGTCTGACAGACGCAGAGCCAATCTTTGGGTCCGTAAAACCTCTTCTACAGTGTGTTCCAACACTGCTTTTATGCAGACGATTATCGCCTGAGCCGACTATCGGTGCCGATATTCAGCACTGATTCAGACACCCGCAGGGTTTAGTTACACCAACGTTCAAGGCTTGATCAACCTCAATTGGTGCAGAACAGCTTTAAGTTGTTTACCCATGTCCTATTCCTTGAAAAAAGTCTTTCTGTATAATTCTGAAATGTATGCCATTTTTCAGTTTTGGGTAACCTTAACTTTTTTTAACCTCTGGCATTTCAGTACTTACCTTTATACCATTTCAAACTATTCAGTGAACTTGAACTGCCTGCATTTCAACAAAAACAGGAAAAACTGGGGTGTTCTCAAACTGTTAACTGGTAGTGTACATACATAGCACACTGCTTACTGCAGGGACATTGAGGCCACGCCCCCTACGTTCACTGTGCATTCATCCATCACATGTACAGATGATTTCTAGAACCCTGGACTACTGAGGCCACATTTTAGAGCCCAGAGCACAAGACAACCGACACCACACATTTGAGCCTGTAGATTACATAAAGTAAATTTTTTTTATGATGGTATGAGGTAAATATATTTGATGTGTGGTATTAATGTTTAACTCGCATATATCACATTAAAGTGTATTCATTCAGAAGACAGCTGGTTGATAAGCTGAATGCTAAATGTAAGCTATAGCTACCACCAATTCATTGACCATTTAAGAGGCTATTTATCAGGATGCTAGCTACTGCAAATGTGATACAACTTTGGAATGTTTCCAAAATTCCCCAGCTTAACTTCCCATGGAAAGCTTCTGGAAATTTTCCAGAAATTTACCGGACATTTTTCGCCTCTTTGCAACCGTACTCTTCTCACAAATATAACTGCGTGATGACATTAAAACTATGTCTTCATGAACAGTCAGGAGCATCATTAAGTTTCAAAGCAATTAGTGAGAGCTGAGAAACACTGTTCGGAGAATCAGCAGTGTATAGTCTGCACATGAATGATAAGTGATTCCCACAATGTCTCCCTTTCACTCTGAACAGTGTGAAGAGGGAGAACAAACAGCACAGTCACACTAAGTATAGCATATGATTTTTTACTTCTATGGGAGGTTAACTTCTTGTGTCGTCTTATCTCATTACCACACATAAAACAATGGTTTGTTTATTTACTATTAAACAATGAAATATTTAGCATGTTGCAGTATTTATCCACGTATTGTTGCATTACTGTAAAATGATCACTTGTTGAACAAAAGAAAGAGATATATTCTTTACGAGTGATGTGTTCTTTTTACCTTTTTGATTTTGTTGTTATTCTCCGTATCCGAGTTACACTCGTGTTGTGCTGGAGACACAGTACCACGGAAACCCTACAGGACAGAGAGCAGCCACATTAAAACAGCTTGCACTCTGCTCATTAATGTTTGCCATAACAATCAGCTTCAGCTGTCACTCAGTGAGCAGGAGGGCACCCCTACATAGTTGGTTGTTAGCACAGAGGTTGATTAGTACTCCAGATCACCCACAAACAAGAAACATAAAAAGGCAGGAAAAGACATATGCTTTCAATCTAAAAGTTGCTGGTCAAAGACGACCCCTAAATCTAACATTAACCTATCATCCATTAATAACAATACCTGTCTTTGTGCTCAAAATGGTTAGTTTTAGACTCATTTCAAGCTACATAATAAATAAAACAACTGCGAGCAGCCAAGGTCTCACTTAATGTCAATTTTGCAATTTTGTCAATTTAAATTCCTTAAATGGATAATGATACCATCATTTTTGTTGAGCAAATTGATCAAATCTAATGAGACCCATTAGCGGAACAGATGTCATGTTATAACCATGGTTACAGTTACTAAAGCGCTATAGGTAGAGAAAAGACTGCAGCTCAGCCATCACCATGGTAACCCCATGGCTCCCTTTGCCTATGTGTGTGCGTGTGGGTGTGTGTGTGTGTGTGTGCGTATGTGTGTTCAGAGGATAATGTGAATGTATACGTATGCATGTGTGTATGAATCAGTGTTTGAGCACTATGGCTGCCTATCCAAAGTCACAGATTCACACAGTGTGAGTGTAATTGTTCCTCTAGGACCAAGCCTAGATGGATTAAGCACATTTACCCTCACCTTAATCTGACTAGTTAAGTCATACTTATTATTATGCGATATGCATCTTTTCATGTTGAAATGCAAAAAAATCTTCACGCATCTAACTTAAAAGACAGGTACATAGGGAGAAAGAGTGTCCATTGGAAGAGAAACTCCTGCACACTGTCTAACTTGCAAAAAAAATATTTATATGCAAAATAATCAACAAAATTAACTAATGAAAATGGTGATTACTTTTGCAAACAGCATATTAAGTTTGTTTTATCGGTTTCAAAATGTAAAATTGTAATCTTATGGCACATAATGATCTTGTTTGCATTAGATCTCTTACCTTATGGGACTACATGATTTAAACCTAATATACTAATAAATAAAAGTACTCAATTAAAGTATAGTGGCAAAAATATCTAGCACAAATTTCATTTTTACACTGCAGCCTTTTGGAATCATAGAATTGCACGGGCTGGCATTGTGATAGGACTTATTGTGCAGCTCTAGTAAAGGGTTAAGTTTTGAAAAGTTTGGACTGAAGTAAGACTCAGCAACTCAGTCTGTCTTGTGTCGACTGACCATGACACTTGTTGCAGTAAAAAAAGATGTACTCTTTAAATTTCTTACGAATGACTTTTGAAAGAGAAGGACAAAACCATTACATTCCTTCTTTCTACTTTTGACGTCCAAGTTTCTTGTAATTTGTTTCTCCATCTGAATTCCAGCTGTAATAAATTGTCAGCATGTTAATAGCAATGACCAACAATCTGAAAGGCAGCTTATGAATATATTTCTATAACAGGTTAACTACATGTCCTTAAAGGTAATCAAGTATTATTTTCAATACACTGACCAGGTTTTCTCCCCACTCCGTCAGGCTGTAGTCCACGGTGATCTCCTCTCCCTTGGTGATGTCTCGAATGGCGATGACCACCAAGCGCACCTGGCTGCCGCAGTGGACCTCGCGGATGCGGCAGTTTGGGGACGGAGGGAAGGAGCTGGATGTTCGGGCCGGGGAAGAGGCTGCTGGTGCTGAAGGAGCAGTGGATGCAGGGGTCAGAGATGGAGCCTGGACTGAAGTGGAGGCCAGAGCAGGTGCAGGAACCGGTGTGGGAGTTGGAGCAGAGGACGTGGCTGGAGCTGGTGCAGGAGCTGAGCCGGAGCTGGCCTTGGACCCAGTTGTAACTTTGTCATGACCCTGCACTGGTGGACAGCTGAGAGATGCAAAGGATCGGGGATTAGAAGTAAAAGGTATTAACCTCACTGAGGAAAATGTGCCATAGTAATATATTCATTTCCTGCTCCCAAGCTATTCAACTTAACATAAAGGACCTTTCAGACATATCTTGAGACATAATAAAGAGTCTGCCTTGAATAATAATTTGTGCCCGATATGTTTTTCTGGCAAAAAAGTTCAATAAAACTGTTCAAATGACAGCTCGCATTAATTTGCATTGACATCAAAGGTTTACCAGCTGGATTTCAAATGTCTGCAACTCGTCTTCTTTTCCTGATTTTCAGTGTATGAACAGTTATGACTTCAAGTTTCCATGTCGTATTTGTAAAATTTGCAAACCAAAATGCTAGTGCCACAAAAATACCTGTGATGTCAGAAAGCCTGCTTGTGCTTAAACTGAAGATTTTAAGTGAGTACAGATCATCTTTTCCACTCCAGCAAATGAATGTGAAGACATTCAGACATCATTCAGCATAGTGAAACTCAAACTAAGATATACAGTCACCTTGTTGTGCATTTAAAACTGAAATTGTGTTGGTAATAATGAATAATGATATTGATTGACAGTAATCTGAAATTACATTTATAACATTTATCATGTAAAAATACCCAATATTCATAGGAATAACCTCCTCTTATTTGGTGTTATGCTTTTTCAATATAATCAGTAGTTATGTGTATTGGACTACACAAGCAATTTATACACTTTTTCCAACATTCTGTTTTATTCTAATTTATTCACTTCCACCCACAATCAGGGTTCAGGTGCTTAGAAACCAATAGTGATACTTGGAGTCCTTTTTTAATATTTGACTTCATATAATCAAAAGTAATCAATTATATAAACAGCAGTAGTGCAGTTGTAATAATGACTGTAATCATTACTGTAATCACCTCTCTCACTGAGTGTACGTCTCTGCTGAAGAAATCCTCTGCAGCAGAATGAGTGCAAGGAAATACTGACAACTATACATGATCATGTCAATGCTTAGGAACTGCCGATTCTTCTGACGTCTCAAGTATACATCTGATTTATTATATGGCTGATACACAATCCAAAGGGCTGTGGCTGAGCATGATTCAGAAATACTGCTCTCGGAAAAAAACATCCTCGTATACTGGAGTAAGATCAGCCACAATACAGATCTTCTGAAGCTAAAGGCTGAGTGGAAGATGCCTTTGGAAACAGCATTCAAGTACTATTTAATAGTTTCTTGATGTGTTTACACCCTGGCATAATGTGCAAAGAAAACTTCAAATTCTACATAACTCAGAAGATAAAACAGGTGCACAAATTTACAGTAACCTTTTGTGCGGAGCAGGCTCTGTGTTGTAAAAAGGCCCATCCAGTGTTGGACGTTTATTCTCTGCTGCTTCCTTACGATCACCTGAGAGCACAGCGATAAACCATATGAATGGATTTCAAACAAACACTGTATGAAGGGACACACTCACAAAGGTCCTCATACACAGGTGCACAGTACAGAACATACATAGGCAGGCACACAAACACACATGCACACAGAAGTAGGTCACACTCAGTTACACACTCCACCCCCCTACCAATCACACAGAGCCATAGATGTATGAACACACACAAACAGAGGATGGCACTCAGATGACATGCAGATGTACGACACAAACACACACCTGGGCTGAAGCTGTGTTCAGGCACGCCTTCCTCCTCCGCATGTGTAACAAAGACTTTCACTGGTGTTCCTTTCCTTTTCCTTCCACAGCCGCGCCTGTACGAACACACACACACACACACACACACATCCAATTATCATTTAATCAATGAGCCTACTGGCCAAATTTCACATAAGTCAGGTCAGAGGGGGATCAATAAGCTGATGGCCACCTAATGGATCAATACAAACTGTGTTTACTCTCCAAGGCAATCACACAAAACACCCAACAAACAACAACGCAACAACTAAAAAGCAGAAACTAAACAACCACTATTTGATCTGCTCTACAATGTATCTGACATGAAAAAAGTGGTGATTTTGGCATTTCACGTCTCCAAACAACAGGTTCAGGGAGTTCAGAGCAGATGTGCACTGAAATGTTTTAATTCTGAATTACATGAGAAACGTCAATTTCTAGGTTAACAACAGTCCCTGTTTTTAAGAGTAGGTTTACATCCATTTCAACCTAATTGCATTTATTTCACTCACCTGTTAATTAATTACATGTGGATGTGAATACTGGAGCCTATGCACTACAACCAGTCACTCATCCAAAAAGCATTAAAAAGTAGAAAATACAGTAGAAAAGTAAGCCCCCCCCCAAAAAAAAAAAAACACACAGCATCATCATTATTACCACAACATACACTGCCTGGCCAAACACACACCACCTTAGCTTCAATAAAAACATGCATTCACCGTGGCATCATTTTGATATTCTTCTGTAATGCTCAGAGCTGGATCTTGTATTGATGGAGGGCAAGAGAACCACAGAAAGTGTTTGGCTGCACATCCTAAAGATTCTCAGTGGGATTAAGGTCTGCACTCTATGGAGGCCAATCCATGTGTAACAATGACGTCTCAAGCTTCTTGAACCACTCTGTCATCATTTGAGCCGCACGAATCACATCATCGTGATCTTGGAATATGTCCATCAAGGCAGTAAAAGAATCCACTAATGGAAAAGAAAGAAATGAGCAGCTCCTCAGTGCATTTGTTAGGCTTAAATAACTTGTTGCCGCTGAAACATATTAATGACTACAGCAATTATCCAATGCAAGGAACTTATCTGGTTCCTTAGACAAACCCAGGTGGTGACTTTTTTTGACCCAACATTGTAAGTGGTAGTATTACTGACAAATATTTACATGTTTTTCCACATATTAAATCTCATCTAAGGACACACACAATGATGAGACACTAAATATGTCAAATTCAAATATTTCCTTGCATTATTATTTATCTAAAATAAAAACTGTACCTGTCCAAAGATAAAAATAAATACAGGATGACCAGTAGCACTTTTAAAAAGGCCAACAGGAATGATGACTTTCTCACAAACTGGATAAGTGCTGTTGAAATAAACATCCAAGTCAACAAATGAATAATGAATGAATCACTGAGCATCAAGAAATTCATCAATAAATGCGGAATAAATCAATCTAGACAATTTCAGGAATAGAATTTAGTTTTTGAGGTCTAATTTTCCAGAAAATCAAGTTCATCTTGAGAGGCCTAGTACTACCTACCAGCCTCTATCACAGCCAAGGTCTGCCAATACCAGTAGTTTACTCAGTGTCCTACCCACACCTATTAATCTTTTGATCTCTAGTACAAATATTAGTAAACCATCGTAAATCACATTTTTACACAGTTCCAATGCTTATTCAGTCATAATTACAGTAATAACTGAGGGTAATAAACAGCTGCATTAACTGGAATTAACTGGTGGGAAACTTTGAAAAACAGCATTTAATATAAGACATAAGTGTCAATATTTAGTAGCAAATTGTTTCCAATGACCAAACATAAGATTTTCATAGCAAAATAGAATTATGCATGCCCTCTCAGATTTTCAACCCCAATGCAGAAAAAAAAAATTTGTCAGTGTTGAGATAAAACAAAAAAAAAAGACTCAACTTAATAATTATGTTACAATAACATGTTCTAAAAAAAGTTTGTTTGTAGTGAACATCCCTATTGCAGAAGGATTCTTAGTGGTTTACATGAACAGCAGAGTGTTTTGACCCCTGGATCACCACTAAGGAGTGTGCTCTCAAACTGAGCCACCTGTGTGCAAGTGAGATTATCTTCTCCAAACTAAATCCATGCCAAAACTGCTGTGCTCAGAAGAGCCAAACTGATCCTTCGTCTGCTGATTCTGGGATAGTTCCTCTCCCAAACATCTCAATATTGTTTTTTTTTTTTTTTTTTTTACCCTACCGGTCTATTTTTTTTCCTCACATGACATTGGAGGCTTTTAAAAGTAGGCCACAAAAGGATCGTGGTTTGAAGTGTTTGTCACTGTCTGTGTCAGTGTGCGTGTGTTTTTACATTTATGAGGGCAACAAGAGAGGGAATGCAGAAACAAAAGAAAAAAGAAAAAGGAGACAAAAAAGTGAAGCAGCAGAAAACAGACGGAGAAAAACTGCGGAGTAAAACAGAATAAGACAGAGAGAACAGAGAGGGAGAGATACTCATTCAGCAGAGATATCAACAAGACCCACTGTCTTTATATTGATCCACTCCACTCCCATCTGGGCTCGTGACGGTGTGTATGTGTGGGTTTGAAAATGTGTAACAATAGTGTGTGCCTGCACTTGTGCACACATCTAACATATGTACAGTTGTTTAAAGCTCTCGAGGAGCTGTACTCTGCAAGACACCACACAAAACAACTCATAAATCAAACTAGCATTTGAAATCTCAAGTCTATACTCTGAAAAAAATAACAGTCGTAATCTGAAAAATCTTTTTCTGATCACACACTTTTCATCCAAGTCATTTCTACATATGTTGCAGCAAGTGCCTCAATCAATTTAAGTTTCTCTCGATATTCTTTCACTTTCACAACATGAGATTTTAAACTCGTGAAAATCAAACGACCACAATACAATCCAAGTGTAAAGATAACACACCAATTAAAATCAACCATGGCAACCAGGAAATCTCAACAACTATCACACTAAACAATGTCTGAAATACAGAAGTACCATGTGCCAAGTCAACACCCCCAGTAATAACCTGTGACTGGGCAACATCAACAAATGTATATGATTCCTAATTCATTTTGACAAATGTCATTTTCATAAATTAATAGACGCTTATTACTGTTTCCCAAAACTAAACAAGGAGTTTCCACATTCATCCATCTGCAGTCAGTCCAACCTCCTACACAGGAAATCATCAAAGCCGTCCAAAACATGAAGAGCAGGGAGGCAATGGGATCAGATGATCTGCTAAAATTATGGAACATGTTTGAATGACATGGCACTGACCCTGCTTGAGGTGCTTTCATTGAAGAAAGAGTCACTAGGGTGGTTTGGTTAACCAGCAGCAGTGCAGTGAGTTTAAAATCCAAGGTGGGCATCAGCTACGGTAAGAACAGGTGACCAAAAGTCTGCAGTTAAGATCCATACATAGATCCTTGATAATCATCTCCATGAGATCAGATTCTCAGCTCAAACTCATGCAACATCATACCAGAGCTTGAAAGAACTGATATGATGGGGTTAAGGTCTGGACTCTGCGGAGGTCAATCCAAGTGTGAAAATGATGCCTCACGCTTCTTGAACCACTGCATCACTATTTGAGCCTCATGAGTCCTGGCGTTGTCATCTCGAAACATGACCACAGAGGCACAAAAAAATTCACTGATGAAAAGCGAAAGAAATGAGCAGCTCCTCACTGCTTCCATTAGGCTTAAATGCCTTGTTGCAGGTGAAACAGTAATTATCCAATGCAAGGATCGTCTGGATTGCAGCGGCAATGACTCTACTTCAAGTGCTTTTTCATTGAAGAAAGCGTCACTAGGGGGGTCTGGTTAACTGGCAGCGGTGGTGAGTTTGAAAGCCAAGGGGGTCATCAGCTACTACAAGAACTAGTATCCAAAAGTCTGCAGTGAAGATCTGTAAATACATCCTTAACCATCATCGCCGTGAGATCAGAACCTCAGCCCCAAATAATGCAGTATCATACCAAAGCTTGGCCAAACATCATCTGCACTGCCTCGTCTATTAATGTGGAGATGCTGAGACAACAGGGCACCTCAGCTGCACCTGTGTTCCTCGGCTTGGAGAAAGCTTCAACAGATTCCCTACTAGGTAGCAGAATATCAGAAGAATGTGACTGTGATTAACTGACTGACCTATGGGATGGTAAGAGCTGTCCCTTTATAGCTCCTCTAGCCTGGAGTGATATCTTCAAAAGTGCTTTTTAACAGAACGTACAGTCCAAAACCTAAAAATGTTTAACTGAGTGTTGTGTAAGATAAAAGTGAAAAGAAGCCAAATGGTCTTATGTGATGAGCAGATGTTGATCAATACTGCTAAAATTATCAATCGTAATGTACTTGAGCTGCTGCAGTTCAATCAAGCAGATAACTATTAACAATTATAAGGACTTCAGCTGCACCAGTATTTCACACACACATCCATGCTCACATAGATAGCCTTGGCTTGAGCTACTCTTGATTCCAACAGGTCAAATAGTTTCTCCAAGAAAAACACAAGTTTACACCAAGTTTATATTTTGCTGGATTATTTTGGGTCTTCTGAGTGTGTGCCTGTGTGTTCAGTTTAGGTTCAGTGAGTTTCAGGGAACTTTCTTGCCAACCAACTCTGTCTCACCTCCACTCCTTCAGTGAACTGACCTCTCAATCTCTCCCTCCATCTCTATCTCTGTCCATCTCACCCTCTCCATTGATTCTCTCATTCTTCCCTCTCTCCACCTTCTTCACTCCAACTAAAACACAAACACACACTCGCAGCCACCTCCCACCAACCCACATGCATGCACAAATACACAAACAAGTCCGTACTCAAGACCCACATAAGCGTGAGCACACATCCAGACACACACAGCTTGCAGAGTCCACATGTGCACACACTCACACACAGTCGCAGACACACACCCCTCCCCCTCCCTGGCCCACATGCATGCACAAACACACACACACACACACAGGCACGCAAACAGGCACTCACTCACATACACACACCCCTCCCTGTCAGGCTTACAGGCACGCAAACACACTCTCTCACACACACACACACAGTACACACAAATATCCTCTCTCTAGCCAAGCTCAGAAGCACACACACACACACACACACACACCCTTCCCCCTTCTAAAGCTCACATGTATACACACACACACACATTCTCTCTCTTTCTCTCTCCAGTCTCACTCTTTCTCTCTCTCTCAAATAACCAATCCCACAGTCTCATGTTCCATCTCTGACACACACTTTTTCCCTCTTAAACACACGCACAAAGAAAAGCACATGTAATCTGCATACTATAGAATCTCAGACTCACACATATTTGCTGTACAATATATTCTGATATATTGTCTCCTCTACAGTATATTGGATGAACACACACAGATACACACGTTTCATCACACACACACACACACTATTCTTTCCAGCCTCAGACAAACACTTGCGGATACAAACGCATTCACACAACCTCTTGTCACGCAACTGTTTCTACTGCTTACTGCACATACATCCAGACACACACACACACACACACACACCCACACACACAGAAACTCACTCAATAAACCTCACGTACACTCTGTCCTTCATGCAGAACGCTTTCTCTCTCTCTCCTTCTCTCTCTCCAACACACACAGAATCCTCAATAATAAAACAGATACAAACACACACCATTTGCCCCCCCATCTCACATATACCATACCACCCACACAAACTGTGCACATACAAACATACTTTTCCTTTGAGCTTACACACACTCACACAGACACACACTCGTAGACACTGTCCTTTCCTCTTTCATAAACAAAGTAGATGCATAAACACTCTCTCCTTCCCTCTGTATGACACACACAGACACACTGCCCTTGTCTGGGAGCCACATACACACACATGTGCGCATATATATACACACCCACTCACAAAACCTTGTCTCTCGCTCTCTCTCATTCTCTCCCCCCTTGACACACACCTCCCCTTCTTACTGACTGCAGAACAAATACATACAAACGCACACACACAGACATACACCTCTCCTTCCAGAGCAAACACACAAACACAGAAAAGATACACACACAGCATATGCACTAGCTACCAAGCCTTCTTTTTCAGTTTCTAAGACACACACGCACACACACACACCCTCCCCTTCTGTTTCAAAAGCCTGCACACATGCAAGTGAATACACACACACATCCTCACCCTGTCACACACCCTCCCTTCACTTGCTTTTCCTCTCTCTCACTCGGTGTGCTCACTCTGCACACACACACACACACACCCCCACACACACACCCACCCTCCATCTTCTCCTGCACACGTGCACACACTCTGTTAAACACATACAAACACACAACCTTCCCTCCGTTTCTGTTCATCACAAAACACACACATTTCTTAAAGACAGACACACTCTGGTTCCCTCTGCACTTTCTCCTTAGTTTCTGTGGTTCACCATCCCTGACACCCCTCAACAACCATTTCTTTAGTTTTAGGAAAACTTTAATATTTTTCTGATTTTACAAAAACGAATATAACACTTTTGTTGTGTGTTTCGCTTTATCAGTCATACATTTAATCATCATTCCCTCTGAAGATACACTGAAGCACATACATCACTTACACATTAACACCAGTACTTCATACTAACACACAGACACACACCTCCCATCCCTCTTTCTCCCCCTCCTCCCCCTTTGGATACACACACACACACAAACAAACACTCACATTCCCTCCCCCACTCTCCTAACACACACATATGCGCAAACACACTCTCCCCTCCCCTCGCCTGTGCCTCTAACACACTTCCCCTCTATCTCTGTCTCTCACACACATACGCATGAACACACACACACTTTTTATATGCTTCTTCTCACGTATATACACATACACACACATGTCCTTCAGTTTCTCACAATCTTTTCTCTCTGACTGTCTTCCTGCACAGTAAACACACCTTTATTCCCTCTCCCCCCCCCCACACACACTATTAGTTTTTATTCTTCATCCTCACTGTCTCTCAAACACACACAAACAATACCAGACATGCATGTACACACACACACACACACACACACACACATTTAAAAACACATTTTCCCTTCTCTCTAGCACACCCTGTCTTCCCAACACACTTACTCATGCCCTCAAACAGACACAAACTCACAGCACACACACACCCTCACACACTCACTACTACACACTCCTGTTCTCTTTGTCACACACTCCTTACACACTGCGCTCCCCCTCCGTCTCCTCATCTCTCTCTCACACACACACTCACTAACACACACATACTGAGTCTGTTTCTGTCACGCACACACTCTCTCCCCCTCCCATCCCTCACACACACACACACACACACACACACACACACACACACACACACACACAC
>JAQQAE010002095.1:0-23157 GCA_029823295.1 Pseudamia nigra
TGTCATTTCTTCAGTGTTGTCCCATGAAAAGATATAATTAAATATCTGCAGAAATGTGGGGGGTGTACTCACTTTTGAGATATTGTATGTATGCCATGCTATATTCTCCCAGTTTAGATATAGGCAACCAATTATTACTGTCTTCTCAGGTTGCATTTTTAAACCTTAGTCACAAGATTTTAAAATAGTCTTTAATTTCTGCAGGGATACAGAAGGCAAAAATACTCTGTGTTCAGTGCTTTGGCAAAATAAATAAAACTGAATTTGTGTGTGGACTGTTATGATTAAAAGTGCTGATATGCCTTTATGCTGGAGTGCATGGAGTATACGCACACGCACAGACACACAAACAGATTGTCCATCAATTAGGACACTTTGCTTGCCTTTCAGTCGTTGCCACGGACAAGGCTAATAATAACAGCCTTCGGTGTGAGTGACAGGAGGCACTGTGAAACTACCAGCCACTCTGAAACCTGTCACATTTGTGCTGCTTGTGAGCTACGGCTCAATGCTGCACTGCTGACCTGAGCTTTTTGTGTTTCACACAGAGTTAAAACCTTGTCACAGTGGACCGGGCTATCGGTGACTTGTCCGTTTAATAGATGTTTCTAGTACAGTCTGTAAAGAGTAGCAAGACTTTTCCTCCTGCCTCCCTTCAGTATATTAAATCTATGACATTATGTGGTAATGGTATTAATTAACAAAAAGAAAAATATTTTGTTTGTGTCTTCCTTAACTCCTAAACTTGTCTGTCATGTTTTTCATAGTGCCGGAAGACCTCACACCTGAGGAGCAGCAGGAGCTGGAAAATATCCGCCGGCGCAAACAGGAGCTGCTGGAGGACATTCAGGTAAAACCGCTAGCATATGGTTACTGCTTTAACGTGTGAATGGACAAATGAAAAATGTCACCAAACAGTAAATGGGAAAATTTGATGGAATTGATTTTTTTTCCAATGTCAATTCACGAGGCTGAGTGTATCACAGAGGTCTTTACATGCTGATGGATATTCCCTCCCACTTTCCACCTTCAGGAATGACTGCAACTTCTCTTCTTTTTTTTTAAAACATTTTGCTCCTCTCCTGCTTTTTCAATCTTTGTTTAAATCCCTCTACTCTAAGGAGTCCTTCATACACTTCAGCCTACGCGGAATGTGTAGAATGTGAAGAATTTCCTTCTAAGTTCCTTGGCAAACTGTTTCGTGTTTTACCATGTTTGTAGCCACTATATATAGTTTTAACTTTTTTTTGGTGGTGTTTTTTTTTTTTTTTTTTTAATTTACTTGAATATTTCTGCTTACATATAAAATAGGATCCCGCTCTTACATCGGCACTCAACAATAAGAATGTCTAATGCTTTCACTGATTTTCAAACTAAGCCTGGATTCAAATTAGCTCTGCCAAATTTCCTCAAAGTGGTTTGTTTGACTGCAAGCAAATGTCAAACAGGGCATAACCACTATCAGATGCTGGCAGAGTGCTGATCACCAGATGTCCCGGTGGGTGACTCGACTTCCGCAGATCCTGACAGACAAACACTGGTGGCATGATGCGACACCCTGGCTTTTATGAGCCTAGGCCACCCTGGCTGCCCTGTCCCCTTCTGTGGTCACCACGGCCGCCCCTTGTCCTTCCTTCACCTCCTCTGTGGTCTCCACATTGACCCTTCCACTCCTCAACTCCCACAGCCTCCTCTGCTCGTCCCTCATGTTGAGGCCCCCCCACCACAGTCACCCGCTTTCCTGCATGAGCACAGCCTTTGTTTGCGAAGACAAGCATCTGAGGAATGTGTTGTGATTGCGCAGGCCTTGAAATCACAGATGTTCCCTTTGTGGTCTGACCTGAACTGAGATGATATTATGCATGAGACATAATACGTTGACAGTAGGGCAGGATGATTGTATCCTCTATCTGTAGTTTGAGTTTAAGCTTTTCTACAGTCAAATTATTCCACACATCATCAGGCAGGCACCCTTTCCATTCTCTCCGAAGCCTTTATTGAGCCAGCCTGGCACCAGCTTGGCTTGATCAACTAAATCTGCCCTTAAGACCATTAATCACTAAATTGCCACAAAATATAATCCAGTTTTATGCTTTTTTACTCTGTTTGTATTGAGGTTATCCCCAAATGTTCTCTGCCAAATCAAATTCAGAGTAGGATGGCTGTTTTACAGAGCCATGAATGCACAAACAGGCAAGCACTCACAAAATGCTATTGATTTTTGTTTTATTTAAAGAGAACTCAGGTGAATGTGCAGCAGTTCTGACTCATAAATGACCTGTGAAGTGACTCTGTTGTTTCAGTTGAGCTAATTGATCTAATGTGACTGTTTATATGATAAAAGGCAACCTGGCTCCTAGACAAACAGATGACTCAGAGATGATTGCATTACACTCTGCACTCTTTAATAAACCCACGAGTTATTAATACAGATCCTCCACATGTTTGCGTTGGTTCCAACCTGCCACACCTCCTGCTGTCTGTGCAGTCCATGTGCTGGTGTTGAATCCCTTCTTCCTATCTCAGTGTTGACTTTTTCTTTTCTGTCTGTTTACTGCAGAAGCTGAAGGATGAGATAGCAGAAGTTACAATTGAGATCGAGAACCTGGGTTCTACTGAGGAGAGGTAAAAATAATAGGGTACACCTCCTTCCCACACATACATTTCACTCTCTGTTTTGTCTAAATAGCCTTTTTTGGCTTTTATTAACTTAGCAAATGAAGCTGTCAATTATTAATGTTTGATGGGCAAGTCAGACCATCTCATCACAGTACTACCCCCCGCAACCAAATTGGCTTTGCTTTTAAGGCGGTTTAAATGTTTTATCAGGCCCACCTCATTGAATAATGCAGTGGGTGTACCGGCAGGGGCAGACAATGGATGGTCCCAGGGGACAGAGTACTCGGGGTTTGGTCTGCTCAAGTAAAGGGGATGCCATCAGCTAGAGAATTTTTCTAAAACACTTTCACGCCAATCAAGGACCATTAAGAGCAGTAGCACCTTATTGTGATCAAAGAAATAAAATGGCCGCTACTTTCACCTGAATTCATCTTAAGTTTAGTTGAGTGTTGGACTTTGGCAGACAAATCCAAAGGAATGCTAGTTAGTTGACTCAGTGAGAAGGAGTAGTGACCTCTCATCAGCTGGGGATGGAGAAGTAACCATGGTGATGGCGAACCCTTGGTGTGCCCTTTGACCTCTGAGTAACTGGAGGCCTGAGAAATGAGATGTTCCCATATGAATGATGTTAAACACTTTATCAGTGCTTTGTCACAGAAATGAAGCAAATACATTCATTATCATTGTCCAAGCCAAGTTAAATATGAGAGATGGTGGATTAGAAATCCGATGTCTTTGCTGTTTCATGCGTGTCATAAAAGACAAATCTGAAGTCGTATCTATTATAACATCAGTTCAGTGGTGATAACTAGAAAGTATTAAAAGAGTGCAGAACTCAGCCAAGGCAGCTCAGTTTGTCTTCATAGTGAAAACTTACCATTAACATTTGAACCTATGCTCATTTCCCCCATAGTGTTATTGCACCTGAAAGTAATAAACATATTTGACCCTCATGTTGGATTTTTTGACCATGAAAACCTACCATTATCATTTGGAATCACATACGTATCGTTATAAGTTCAATAGTTATTCATCAAAAATAATCTATTCCATATTGGTGTTTTTTTTCCTGGATCTAGCTCCATAAATGTTGAAGATCCAGCAAATCCAAAGGCACATTACTGAATCAGCTAACTTTCCACTACAGTTTGGTGTCGGTTGCATGTCTGTAGCTTTGTTACCGTACAGTAACTATTTTTCCTCATCCCTGTAAGTATAAGCGTTCTGGATCACTGTATCTGGAATATTGCCCATATCTGGACCAAAGTTTATGGTTTGATAGAACCTATGAGGGTGTTATCCTATGTTTTTGGGTAAATTTTCTGGGTGATATTTGTGGCGTTACAAGGACAAATGTTGAATTTGACTCTATCTTACAATGGTGATGGTCCAGCTCACTCCCAGAATCTAATCAGTCGTCTTTGTGATCTATCTTTAAATTTTCATCCAAATTTGTTCAGCTTTTTGTGTTATGCTGTGAACAATCAAACAAACAAACAGAGAAATAAACTAACGCAAACAAAAATATAACCTCCTTGGCAGAGGTAATAACATATACTCTAATGTTTCAGGAAAAATATGCAGAGGAATAAACAGGTAGCCATGGGCCGGAAGAAGTTCAACATGGACCCCAAGAAGGTAGGTAGCGGGAACTTGTAAATCATCAGAAATGTTTGGGTTTTTTTCTCGTATTTTCATAAACATGATGTAATCTGGGATCCTGTCTGTTTCTCAGGGGATCCAGTTTCTTATTGAGAATGAGTTGCTGAAGAACACCAGCGATGACATTGCTCAGTTCCTCTACAAAGGCGAGGGCCTCAACAAAACAGCCATCGGAGATTACCTCGGTGAAAGGTCAGAAGAAGATACTTTTTGTTTTTCCTCTATCTAACCACTTTCTTCCCCTCTCCTTTTTGGCTTTTTTGTAGTTAGTTCTCCAGTCATAAAGGTGATAACATCATTGTATAGTGTCCACCCTCTACAACTTTGCATACTTTTCATATTGCTCATACTGTTTCCTCTTGGTCAGCCACACACGCCCATCTTTTCCCAAACATGGTTTATTGGTCCCACATTTAGTCAATCCTCTCAAGACCATGTCCCTTACTCAATATCCTCCATCTGTCTGTGATTATCTTACTCATCCAAAAAGTAACGTGATCAAGACTCACAACTCAAGAATGGTCGTCTTTGAAGGCAATTAAAGATTTGACTCAAGGACAGAGCTCATCGTTGTTAGTATGAACAGGAAATGATAGACTGTCTGCTCACTGAGTCTGTAGAGTCTGTCAAATCCAGGTCAAACCAGGAACTGGAGCACAGACTGTTTGTTGATGGATGCCTTACATCTGACTGGTATCACGCACTGCATGTTTCTAATTCTGCAATGAGGGGGTCTGAGCACTATTGGAACTTGAGATAGGATTGGTCATTTTCCCACTGGGACTCACAGTGACTGGATATGACTCGTGTCAGTGAGAGCCCCATAGATCCATCCCATGATCCCACAGGGCATATAATTTACACTGAAGGGTATGAAGGTCGGCATGATGTCATGATCAGGATAATGTGATAAGTAAAGGGTGGAGGGAAGTATTTATTATCAGTTGCATTGTTTCTTTTTAAAAGTCTTTATTTCAAAACAGGCAGCTGATGAAGCTTAAAAACAGCTAATACTGTATGATAAGGTCACTGCATAACATTCCCCTTTACACATATACTTTCATTGCATTGTATTGTAGAATAATGTTTACATGTTAATATTTTCTGTACATTGTTTTTTACAGGGATGAATTCAATATTCAAGTCCTGCATGCCTTTGTGGAGCTGCATGAATTCACAGACCTCAACCTGGTTCAGGCTTTAAGGTAAAACATTTCCTTCAAAGTCGACATAGTTTCTGCTGGATAATAGTATAAGGTCAACGGCATTTTTTAAGCCAGTCCCAAGCATAATTATTAGTAGTCAAATTGAATGATAACCAATATTTGAAATCAGAGACAAATGGGTACTAAGAATGAAAAGAAATCTGAATTTAAAAAGAAAGAATTTTGGATCAAACAAGTCCAATCCAACTTGATTTGTAAAGCACTTTAAAAACAACCACAGCTGTACTGTAACAAAGTGCTGTACATCAGCAGCAATTAAAAATATGAAAGCAACAGACCTAAAACAAGCAATAACACAACAGAAAAAAAAACAGTTGGTCAGGTTGATAATCGATGACTCCAACAACAAGTCCTTTGCTTCGTTGAGTATAAATAATGTGTGCAGTGCAGCTGAAGCAGTCAGTGTCAGTTTTGTTCCGTGATTCAGCTTTCATCTGTTTCTGACCACGGAGCTGTGTCGCCTCACAGACAGTTCCTGTGGAGTTTTCGGCTTCCAGGAGAAGCTCAGAAGATCGACCGCATGATGGAGGCCTTCGCCCAGCGTTACTGCCAGTGCAACCCTGGGGTTTTCCAGTCCACAGGTAGGATCATCATACTGTATAGTTCGGCTTGTTTTTGTGGTATGATATGCAGTGTTTTTTTTTGTATCTCACTAAGGCCTACAGTACCAGTCAAAAGTTTGGACACACCTTTTTCTTTATCTTTAGTATTTTCAACATTGTGCATTAATACTGAGGACACCCAGACTAAAAAAAACACCTGCGGAGTTATTTAGTAAACAAAAAAGTGTTAAGCTCTCACAAGGTCAACCTTGTTTTTGAGGCTGATGACTCTTAATAAATGTATTCTCTCCAAATGCACCTGATCTTCCTTTCCAGGAACAGTCCTCGTTAAGAGTCAGTTTCATTATAGAGTTTGAAGGTTTTGGCGACTGCACTTGGGGACATATTCAGAGTTCTTGAGATTTTTCTAATTGACTCACCTTCATTTCTACTACTCAGTTAAGTAAAGAGAAAAGGAACTGAGTGTCAACTGCCATAATATGGATTTGTAGTAACACTAACAGGGCTTTTGGCTCTGTACCCACTCTTCCTCTACACAAGACATTTGATAAAACAGGAACATGTCTATATTTTAGGTTGGTAAAATTAGACCACATTGAGCTCAGATGACAGCTTTGATTCTCTCATCAGATTCACAACACAGTGTGCTGGACCGGTTTTCAATTCACACATGTACCTCTTCTTTCACAGTGTGGATGTCTTCAGTATTAATGTACCACGTTGAAAAAGAAAGCTGTATCCAAACTTTTGACTGGTAGTGTAATACCCTGCTAATTGAACTCATACAAATTTGCTCTTTTAGCAGACACAATGTCTGCTGAAAAGAACCGCATGATCGGAAAGTGTCTGGCTGTTGAGAAATAATGCTCATATCAGACAGACAATAGCCTCTAACATGCAGATGGATGTGAATAATGCATGGGGATTCTCAACAGCCTCATAGTCCAGATAAAGTGCTGCTGCGTCAGCTGGGGCTGTACCATAGTGTCTTTTAGTGCACACATCGAGCAGTGTGTGTGTCCAGAAACATAGATACATGCATACTTTCCTACCCACTTTTAGACTGCCCACTCTCCTGCTAATGAAGTTTTGCCTATCTGTCCCTCTTTGTTTGACTGTGATCCCCAAAGTGCACTCCTTTCAGCACAGCTCATTTACATTTATATTTAAACACCATATTAAACCCAAGCAGCAGTTTTATGGCAACCTTTTTCTGGATCATAATGCTCATCCCTCTCTCACATTGTAACTACAAAGTGTGTGTGACTGTGTTTCAGACACCTGTTACATCCTGTCATTTGCCATCATCATGCTGAACACCAGCCTCCACAACCCCAATGTGAAAGATAAACCTACTGTGGAACGATTCATCTCAATGAACCGAGGCATCAACGACGGAGGTGACTTACCTGAAGACCTTCTCAGGGTGAGGGTCACGTCTCATTCTTGATTTCCTCTAGTCTTTTCTTTACGCTCAAACCCAGTGTGCATTCATGGTCAAACTATTTCCTTCATAGAATCTGTATGAAAGCATAAAGAATGAGCCTTTCAAAATCCCAGAGGACGATGGCAATGACCTCACGCATACTTTCTTCAATCCAGACAGAGAAGGATGGCTACTAAAACTGGGTGAGTGACATAGGAAACACTTGCATAGTTACTTGGGCATGTAAAGGATTGTCAGAATGTTGGCACTGTCAGAAATGTGCCTCCGCTGATAAATAACTCACAGTTGTGTGGCCTTTATAAAGTGATTTATGCCAGCTGAACTTCTCCAGTTTCTCCTTTGAGATCAATAATTGGTGAGTGAATGTGCATGTGTGAGTGCGTTCAGGCACACGTGAGTGTTTGTGTATTGGTGTGTACATACTGGAGCCGAGACATTTCGAGACCTCACACTGGCTTTAATGTATTATGAATGTGGCCTTGAGATCAGACCACATATGGGGCCTTTGAATTATTTAAGAGGGCATATTCATACAATAAGTTCACACAAAATTACTGACATACTTGCAGAGCACGTAAATCATGTTACACCTGATTTACATGCTCATGCATACTGGAGCATAAGGTATTGGAGGTTTTTTTTTTTTTTTTTTACCTTGATCTGAATTGTTTTCTTTTTTAGTGTTCTACAATATGTGAAATTTCATTATTATTATTATTATTATTATTATTATTATTTCAGTTTTTCCAGTTCTTGATGAATTTTCAAAGTCCTTTTTCTCATCGATCTTTGATCATTTCTGGTGTATATTCACACATTTGGATGCATTCACTTTTTATTCCTATGGAAGGTGCGTCAAAAGGCGTCAGCTATAATTTTTACTGGTTTCACTCCACAAGCAGAAAAGCACAATCTCAGACTCCTTATCTTTTTATCCTCTGTTTTCCCTGAGATCTCTGGGTCGTAAGGATCCACAGTGACTTGAACAAATTAATGTGTGGAGTGAAATTGAATCTTCCACTCACTGTGAATCTATACAACCATCTACAACAAAAACACAGAATAATTCTTTTTCCAATTACTACATGTTGGAAGACTGGAGTTCAACAATCAGGGTGGACGATGCAGTACTGGATTTAATGGAGGTGATGTTTAATGTAGTGCTTTACATTAACGGTCTGAAATTCACTGTGACTGTAGCTCCCCCTTGTGGATGCACATTTAAACAGCAGACTGTGAAGCATTGCATTACTGCCTCTTTGGAACCAGATTATCAGGACTGTGGTGCTGTAATTCCTTATCATTTAATTTGATTACTTTGTTTTCTTTTCCTCTTCGTTTGTTTGTTTGTTTGTTCCCATGATTTTGGCTGTTGTCTTTCCTCAGGAGGTATGTACACCTGCTCTTCCCAATGCTAGTCCATCTCTTCAGCTCTCAGGTGCTTTTGGTGGTCTGCCATGCTTTTTGTTCTGTTCCTCGTTTTTTCCATCCAGGGTTTTTTTTTGTCTTTAGATTTTTTTTTTTTACTGTTTGTCTCTCCATTGACTGGGTCTCATTTGAACTCCAGATGTTTATTTGTCTGTTGAGTCTCTCATTGAGCCGGTGGTTTATTCACATTTCTTTTATCTCTGTGGGTGGCTGCCGGGCCGTCACTGGGTGCACTTGCAACCCTGTGGACTTGGCTCGGGGAGCTGATGCTTAGTGACCATTCGCTGGGCGGTTTGACCCTCTATTCTCTATTCGCTGTGGTCATCAGTCTCTGATCTGTTTTTTGGAAGCTGCATTATGCCTTTTTTCCAAACAGTGAGCGCAACAAAAGATCTAAGTGATCATGAAACCATTATAATTGGCTCATTTTCTTTGCTCTCTGTTTGCATAGAAAGGAATACTGCACGTTTTCAACAATGTAGCTCTGCTTTTTTACTGGACCTGTAAGGTAGTGGTGCCGCTGCGGCCCAGTGTGGTGCTAGAATGGACTGGACCAAACACTGTGGAGGAGAAACATGGGCACAGGTTTGTGCTTAAAGGGTTTAGGCATGGTTTATAAAATTCAAACATTATTTCTAAGTTTCTAAATTGATCTAGATCCAATTGACTTGTAGGGAATTGTTCTAACATGTAACAATTCCTAATTCATTCTGGTTTCATAAGTCATGTCAAAGCAGATCATGAAACTTAAAACAGCTGCACGTGATTTAAAAGGTGACCCATTTCCTTCTTAATCTCTACATGCCCAGCCTCCCACCGTCGTATCTTGCATGGTTTACTCCCTCCAATCAGCTCCACTCCAGCCTAGCTCCATCCTCACCTCTGCAACAATCTGATGGGATGCCTCCTATGTTCCAGACATTGTTGCGCAGGAGGAGGTGATCTTTCTCACTGTCACAGGAACTGACATGTTCACCCAGCCAATCAAAACCTCCAACCTAATCAACTCTGGGGCTGTTGTGTGTGTGATTCTGCCATCGCGTCTGTGTTTGTTTGTCTGCTTTTTTTGTTGCAACATGCTGATAAGTGGAGAGCAGTGAGGGGCTGCCGCTCTCCATCTCTGCCTGTTGAGTGATCCGTGTTGATGGCATTTGTAGATAATAACAACTTTAGACCCAAGTGTTTGGCCTATCATAACGTCTGTGAAATGATGGGGTATCATATACAGCCTCAGTGCTGTTATATGATAATACCAGTGTGATCTATATGTATATATTGTTCAGCAAAAACACTCACACAGCCACTTAGTTAGCTTCCTCTTTCATGGTAGATGGGTTTCCCAGTGCAGCTTTTTCCTAACATTGGTGGTGGTGAAATTACCGAGTGTAGACGTGGCTTACAGTACATCTTGTTCGGAAGGACTCCCCAAACGCTCCTCCTGTATCACTGTTTTCTCACAAAGATCAAACTCAGCTCAGAGAGGCCTGTAGAGCGGCTGAATATAGCTACAGGCACTCTGCTTCCTGCCCCACTCGGTTTGTTGGCATCTTATCCTCCCAGACTGAGACTGCCATCTGCTACCCGGATCAGGTTTCCCCTCACAGGAAATATGGGTGACAAAAGGGGTCAGAGGTCATTCACAGATCAATGAGTAGTGAGTTAACCAAAGAGACCCTAGTGTGCATGAAGTAGGCAAGAACCTAATCCTGGACCATGAAAAGACCCCAGTCACTCCTTACTCCCTGTATTCGGTCTCCATACAGTAATGTGATTGTTTTCAACATTTTTGACAGATTCCCAAACTTCTCTGACCATTAAAATGATTTCCTCTGTAAAAAATACACATAATATTTTATAAGCATAGTGGTCATGAATGTAAACATTGACTAGTTAGGATTAAAAAAAAAAACTCCAGGAAAAGCGGAAGCATTCAAGGATCAACAGACCAAACCAAAAGGGGGTGGAGATTCCAGCTGAAATGAACAACTCACTAACTCACGTAGTGGAAACCTGTATTTGAGTAATTTCTTTGTTTTCCACATTTCTTCTTCTGGAACTGCATTGAGGTCAGTGGTTCACTGGGTTCAATGGCTGCAAAACACATATATCTGTATCCTGTTTATTGATCAAGCCTCAGACTGATTTCAGTGATTCAGCGAATAAACAAAGACATCACTGAGGGTAGTAGTTATGTGTATGGAGGTGAAAGAGTATTATATTTGACGTATTAAAGTAAAATATGAATGATACCTAGACAGGTGAAGCATGGCAGTGGTGAAAGCATGGTGCAGTGGTGATTTAGGACACATAGTGGGATGTTCTGGGATTAAGGGGTCCTCTGAAACTGTCATCCGTCTGTCTGCCCATACATCTGTCTGCCTGTCTGCTGCTCGATCCAGTGCTTCAATGCTCACCTCTCGCCATCTCCCTCCTTTTCTCTCTCGCTGAGCCTTTGTGACACTGACTGTTCACTCCACAGGGGGACGTGTAAAAACCTGGAAGAGGAGGTGGTTCATCCTCACAGATAACTGTCTGTACTACTTTGAGTACACCACGGTGAGTACGGCATAGCTCTTCAGTCACGGAGATGGTGACAGTTGCTCTGTTGTTGTCCCCTGAGTTAAGGTCATGTTTTATGTAATTGCAGGACAAAGAGCCCAGAGGAATCATCCCATTGGAGAACTTGAGCATCAGGGAAGTGGAGGATAAAAAGCCTGTAAGTACAGTGCCCTCTGCTGGTCCATTCTATAATCACACAGTCAGAGCAGTGAACTTCAGCTCATTTTCTCTATTGTCAATATAGAACGTCTCTCTCAAGGGCTGTCTTTGTATGAATTTGTAAACAGATTATTTCTACTGTTCTCTTTAGCTGTGACAGAATTCATTTAACAATCAATAGACAGTTAAGAATGAACATCAGTTTTTACTTGGCTATTTCCTAACCCACCGTAACTTAATGTGTTGTAGAACTGCTTTGAGCTCTTCATTCCTGACAACAAGGATCAGGTAATAAAAGCCTGCAAGACAGAAGCTGATGGGCGTGTTGTAGAAGGCAACCACACCTTCTACCGCATTTCTGCACCCACCGCTGAAGAAAAAGATGAATGGATGAACAGCATCAAGTAAGCGGTGTTCTTTTAATAGTGCAAAGAGTCACACACAAAAACATTTTAATGTCCTGGTTTTCAACAAACACACAGTATTGAACACTGCAGATGCTGGCGGGTGTTTTGAGGTTGAAAAGTGCTATCTTGTTAATGTTAGTTCAGCTTGTTTTGACCTGATTTAACTTTGGTTTCAATTTTTTATTTTACCTAATTTTATATTCAGAGCTAGACTACTTTCATGTGTATTCAGGATGTGCATGTCTCTGACATTTTTCTGCCTCTGTGCCCACAGAGCTGCCATCAGCAGGGATCCGTTCTACGAGATGCTGGCAGCCAGAAAGAAGAAGGTGTCGTCCATGAAGAGACACTAGAGTTGTTCAGCATTCTCGACATTGCACTTGATGGAGCATGGGTGTCTGAATATCTGGGCCGGCACAGAGGCCGCAGCTGGCCTCTGCCTTCAACTTCTCAAGGGGATTTCTCTAGGAAACTACATACTAGGTCTGACTTTGGGACTCTGCAGACCTGAAACACAGGAAGCATGCTGGGGTTTCTAGATAAGAGTCAGGGCCAAAGTCTCCTCTAACCGCCTGTGTGAATGTCTCTCTTTCTCCTTCAGCTTTATGTGTGTACGCTCTGTCTATGGGTCTGACAGGCAGTCTTGCTGTGAGATTCAGCAAAATGCCCCTTGCAGAGTTTTCTCATGCTTTAAACATTACATGCAGACGCTCATGCAAACTTCCTCTTGCACACATCGTTTAAACTCAGCAGGTCTGACCAAGTGTGGAACCCGAACCAAAATGTTTGTTGCTTTCTAAATAAAAAGACAGTTTCTGATGTGCTTTAATATGTTTTCGTAAGATATGTATATTTTTACAGCTTTACTGTCAATTCTGTCAGTCTTTCTTTGTTTGCTACTTTTTTTTTCCATTTTTTAAATGTTCCTATGACTGAAACAGCAGGGGAGGGTGGGTTGTAATTTGTCAACTGCTAGTGATTTTTTTTTTTTTTTTTATATATATAGAAAAAAAAATTTAAACAAAAAGTTGTCTGTCAACAAAATTGCCACTCAGGAGATTGTTCCAATGTTTGGAAACTTTTCATGTATGGTTTGACTTGGATCCTATTCATAACATGACGGCCATGTGAGGAATGAAAGCCTCGTCTGTTTCCCAGACTGAACTGTTTTTGTAAATGTGGGACACAGTGCTGCAGGTGAGGGTGTCTGTGTGTCTGGACAGGGTCTCAGTTTGGGATACGGCTTTCACTGTTCATTTCCTGAAGGTCCCGGAGATGCACCGTGCGGATTTGTGTCTTTGAAAGGGACTAGTGTCTGTCACCCTAGGCCTCTTTTAGGGGTTTAGGCTTGTCTGGAAAACACAACTATTGTCTCTTGATTATTTTATTTTACTCCTTTTAGTTTTTTTTCATGCTCTTAACTTGTCTAAAACCACTTTTCTCTACTGTATCATACAAGAAGCAATTTAAGTGTTAGAAAATGTACTGCTGCACAGTGCCTGGCGCTCTAGGTTAATGTGATGAGAATGCTGCTGGTTAGCAACATTAATTCAGTTTTTTCTTCCCATTCAAAGAGCATATAATGTTTCCTCATGCCTTTTTAAAAGAATTGTTTGTTGACGGTTACCTGTTTAATGGTAAATTAAATTATGTCAGCTAAAACCTCATTAAGTATTGTACAATATTGCATTTTAAAATGGTTGTCATTACTTCTGTGTGCTTCTAGATTTTTTATGCATAAGACATAATACTGTATTTTACACACTGTTGTACAGGCTTTAAAGTGGCACAAATAAGTCATCAGTCCTGTGTGACTGATTAAAACTGTGCCAGTAAAGGAATGGGCTGTCCATGTGTCAGGATCCAAAGTGTGATGTGAAACAATACAAAACTTGTATCAGGAATAAACCCAAAGAGGGAGAGCAGGATGGCTTATTTGGTTGCACTGATGCTGTGACAAGCCTTTATGTGTTTGGCTAAAACAACAGAGATTCAATTTTACGAATGCAGCCTGTGTTGTCCATCAAACAGCTTCTTTCCTCCGCTGGTCTTCAGTCATCTCTTGTGCGCCTGCTGTTCATTACTCCTCGCTTTCTGCCTTTTCCTGCTTCCAGCTTCTTTTCCTCTCTCAGCAAGGTAATCCTAGAGAAATAAGGATAAATGCAAAACAATCATAAATCTAGACAGTATTGGTTTATTTATCAAAGTTGTACATACTTAAATGTATAGAGGGTATGTGTCTTAATTTTGTGTTATTGAGTTCTTAGTTGTGCCATTTATTCTGTTCAACGATGTTTGATTTAAGATTTCTATCATTGACATTTAATCAAGCTGAAATAAAGACTGTTGTCAACACTGATGGGAATGTCTATTGAAATGCAGCAGTCATTTGTTTACAGTTTTATCATGTCTCCAGCAGGGGGCAGTGTGCACCATCAGCTGGAGCAACAAAGGGAACCCAACGTGTTTTTTGTATGAGGTGCCTAGAATTAATGTTAATTCTATCTTAATCACAGCCTTATAAATGTAACCTCGAATTCAACTTTATGTTAATGAGAGCCACCTGCTCCATGTCCACGAATACTGAAACATCCACTTGAGGGCCACTTGGAAATGAAATCATTCTTCAGCTTGAGTCATGGTGCCATCTGAAGTTTGCATCTCCTCGACCCTGTTCACCCCTCTCCTCTTAATGTTTCAATGTGGCCTTTATTTACAGCTTCATATCATTCAATCTTTTCACAAGCTTGAATTTAAGGTATTTATGGCACAAATGTCAGCGCAGTGGGGAAAGGTCGATATTTACAAGTGAATATGTATCATATTAAATGATGCCTGGAAAAGCGATCAATAGAAATGACTTTTTCTCAATGGAAGGGGCATACAGGAAACATAACGGCAGAGACGCAAAGTGATGGAGGACGTTTGTTGTTTGTAGATAAAAAAAAAAAACACATCTACAGTCATCCTTCTGTTTGTGTGTCACTCAACTATTAAAAGTTATGAATCATAAAAATGCTATGGTCATTTCTGCAAGACACATTCTCCATGTTGCTATCCTGCAGTACCATGGAAAGGAGTCTTACAGAGACATTCCCAAGCACTATTAATATTATAACATCATAGACGTGCAATAGAAGTAGAGGATGTAAAACTGCATTACTGCAGATGTCAGAGTATACTGTCAAAGTACAGTATTTGAGTCATGTTAGCAGTCACAGTTTTACATAACCCAAAATAAGAAAAAGCTGACACAGTGGAAAAATGCAAATAAAGTCATACTAAACTTTGACTACTGTTTAATTGCAGGCAGTATTAATACAACATATTTCATATGTTGTGTGGTCAACTTCATTTCACCTGTAAATAGAAAGCGGTCAGGTCACAAATAGACTTGAGTGCACAGATCTCACATCTGTTGGAAACATACAGGTATTTATCAAATCCTGAATGCTGTCAGGATCCAGATCAAACTTTGTGGTGTGGTAGAACCTATCGTGGTGTTGTCCTGTGTTTTTGTCAGTTTTCTGGGTATTATTTGTGGAGCTGCAAGCAAACATTGAAAATGTTCCTATCTTGCAATGGTGAAAAATCCAAAAATGATGTGCTGAATGTAGATAGCGAACAGGATCAGTCCCAAAATCTAAAATAAATTCTTGTGCCATTTCCACCCAATCTTAAAAGTCTGTACATAAGATTTTCTGACTAATAAAGGAAATATAACCTTCTTGGCAGATGTAAAAATACATTCATTCTTGACATTCAGACTGCAAGACATTCAAGGACAGGGAAATAAGTGTTAAACATTATTTCTTATCTTTTCAGGGAATACACAGTAGATGCCAACTAATAAATGTTTCAGGTGTAATTTTGCCCTATTTTCCTAATAAAGCATTCAAGTACATGCCAGTGGTGTTAGTTGTTGATGCATCACTCATACTCTGATGAAGAGATTTGGGGACTGCAGGCACCTTTGTAATATGTGCAGAATGTGGTTTAGGTTGTGTTGTTGAAATATGCCTGGGAGTCACTGGAAAAGGGGTTGTCTTGAAGGCACCATGTGCTCCAAAAGATCAGTGTACTTTTCAGCATTAATGTTGCATCACTAAAGTGCGAATGACCTTTGCCAAGGGCACTGAAGCATCGTCAGACCATGACAGACGCTGGCTTCTTGACCTGTTGCTGGTTAACAGTCTGGAGGGCTGTGTTCATCTATGGTCTGGAGCACACACTGTCCATTTCTTCCAAAACAGATGGAGTACTGATTTGTCTCACCACAATCCATGTTTCAATCACAGTCCTTGATGCCTTGACCAGATAAAACTCAAAGTACAGTGTTTACCTTGCTTTTTTCAAATGTGTTTTCCATAGTGCCCTCATTTTTGTTGCTTTATACGCTGTAGATTCAAGGACAAGACCACTTTCTATAATAGACGTATTTTTCACAGAAAATGCTGAATTATCCAAGGTATAGCGTATTTGTATAATAATGCAAACAGGCAACCACAGGCACAATTAAAAAGTCAAAGTTGCAGTTGCTATTTTTGGATCAAGTCTTCTAAGTACAATTACAGTTCCCAGTTTGTTCATAATCTCAAGGCACAGTGTGTCTAAATACGGGAGAAATGTGCTTAATGCTATTTTTCACTCCATGCCATTGACATATGGGTACAAGTGAAACAATGAGTTCAAGATGTGTACCAAAAAGCAACTTTACCGCACAACAAAATTCCCTCCGTGCATATGCATTTTGACAGCCAATGAAAAGAGTTTGTGATGTCTTGGTCATTGTGAAATGCCCATGTGCAATGTTGCACCACTGAGGCCAACATTTGCCCCACTGCTGTAAAGCAAGAAGATAATGACGTTTTTGTGAATTGCAGGGTCAGGGAGGTGACCGTGACTGATGGGAAATGAGAGGCATGTTGCCACAGCCAGAAAAAAAGTAAGAGAATTTGTGGCAGTGAAATAGCAGGGAAGCTTTTGTTTGTTTTTACCATGTGTGCTATTCTTTACTACTCATATTTCTGTGTTCTGTGCATAAGCAGCCTCTTGAATAGACATGTGGGCCTGAGGTTTGTATGCGTGAGAAGAGAAACACGATCTATGTATGGTTTATCAGCTTTAACCTACAATGGGGGAACAATGGTAGGAGGGTTTCAGTTCGTGCACTGAACTGAAAGGAGATCCCTGGAACAAACTGTACCTGAAAGTGATTATCCTGTTGAAGCTTCTAAACCCTTTAAAAACACTATATAAAATGGCATGACACACGTGACCTCACTGCACCAGACTGAAACACATCTCAGACCACCCCACTGACTCATGCTCTCATGTCAGGCCTGTTTGGTGAGCTGCCTCTTCTGTGGTTATGCTGATGAAGGGGAAAGGCCTGGGCCTTCAGCAGCTTTCATAGGCCAGGCAGCGGGATTCTCCATCTCCTCCAGTAAGTGGAGACATGTGAGACCAGTCAGGCTCCAATTAGGCCCAGACTATTTCCCAGAAGCGCTAGAGGCCTCCCCCTGCCTCTCAGCCCACCACAGTGGGAGAAGGGTGCACCCCACGGTGTCCGGACCTGACCTCAGCTGGCATGAGAGAGACTCTTTCTTGTATGGAACGTGGCTCATGCAAGCCAAGAATGTTACACACAAACACAGTCACGCAAATGTACAAATGCAGCATAGCTTCATGGATATTTCATGCAAACAACTTCACAGCTGCACAGAATTTTCAGGTTTCTCAGTTTTCTCCTTTGCATAAAAATACCGCGATAATCTATGGGTTGAGTCATTTTTGCATTTAAAGTATCAATAATGTGAGTCATCTTTCTTCTGGAATAATAAGTAGAAGACATGCTAATGTCAGGGCCAATTCAGAAAACAGCATCCCATTAGGTCTCCTACAAAACTATTGTGACATTCATGCAAAGACAAAAAATGAAAAAGCACATGCATACCATACCACTTGAAAAAGCGGGAGAATAAAGTATTTTAACCACATAGGAATTCAGAAATGCAACATAATGAGACGGTGTATGTATGCCTCAGATACATCTGTGTTGACAAATGTATTGGTTTAGCAGCAGGATAAATCCTTCTTAAATCACCCCAGGAGTTATTTCCTCTGCTGAGAAAACACAAATTCATCCTAGGGGCAGGATTTCTGAGAAGGGGAATAAAAAGCAACTGTAACAAAGTCTCACCCTCCATCCTCTATTCCTCTATTTATATCTCTTTATTGCACGCTGATATACAGTTATACAACCCGGCAAACACTGTATTTACAATGTAACAGCACCTGCTGTGTGTAAACCAGCTGCTTACACTGAAGTGGTCATTTTCAAACTGTTTAATGCGATGTGTGTGATTCTCAGAACTTGGTGAGTATTTACCACATACAGCTGCTAAGGTTACTTGCATAAAAAAGTCATGTAACAAGTCTAATTCAGACTTGCCGAAAGAGAACTATGAGGTTTGCTACTTGTTCATTTATTATGACTTTTTCCAGATGGCTGCGTTTTAAATTTGAACTGAAACTGACTGACTTCAGTGATAGAAGACAAGCATCTTTTCTGGCTCCAAGGCACGTGTGATTACTTTCCCTTGCTAATGTCTGCTGTTCGTAGTTGGCTCAGTGACCCAGATACAAAATCCTTAATGATAGGTTTGCTAAGGAAACAACAAGCACTTTTACAACTCAGATTCCAGTTAAACCTAAACCTCCTTTATGACTTTGGTGTCAAATAAAGCATGAGTTGATTGATAAATACACAGTTGATGCTTTTACACATTTACAAAGTTCCCAATATTTTCTTAAATTTTGTTTCCAGGACATTTTCAGCTGCTACAGTGTATGACAGAGAAGATATTACTCCACACATTTATACATCCTACGTATTGTATGTACCATGTTCACACTCACGGACCAATACTAGTAACACTCTGCAACTGAAAGTCACTAGTTTTGTCTTCAGGTGCTTCTTTGGAAAAAAGAACAATATAACAAAGGAATGACCAAAAATGATCAAAATAATCAAGCATGTTAAATAAAATAATTAAGAATGTTAAAATGAGCAGAAATCATCAAAAATAGTTAAATAAGTTAAGAACATAACACCAAAATATACCAAAAATCAACAACATAAGCAACAGAATGAGAAAAAAATTATCAAAATAATACATTAAGGAAATAAAAATGAACAAAGTAACACAAAAACTTAATAAAAAATCAATAAAATAAGCAGCAAAATGAGAAAAATTATCAAAATAATCAAACAAGTGACCAAAAATGAACCAAAATAAACAATATGGACAAAAGAATGAGGAAAAATGATCAAAATGATCAAGTATGTTAAATGAAATAAACAAAACCACCAAAATATAACAACATGAACAAAATAAGACCAGCATATAATAAAAAAAATCAACAAAATAGGCAACACAATGACGAGAATTATCAAAATAATGTAGTAAGTTAACAAAAATGAATAAAATAACACCAAAATTTAACAAAAAAAAAATCAACAAATTAAACAACAATAATTTTCCAGGAAATCTTAAGCTTATCCAGAACATTTGACTTTTATTTTTTCATTTTACATGTTTTTTATGACTGGAAAATTGGTCAATCATTTTCTATTTTTTCCAGTACGCGTGGGAACCTTGATTTAACGATTATAGAGCTGTTTGTCACCTACAGTGTTTTTCCTTATTGTAATCTTGTCAAGCCATTGAATTTGACTTAACAGTGTTGACAGAGCAACCGTGTCTGGACTCTGCATAAATTAGATTTACTGGAAACTAGAATCAACTCTTTTCTTGTCCACTCTAGTGCCGGTCATGGACGTGCTGAGACGCAGAATGAGTGTGCAAAGACAGAGGCAGTTGTTTGTGCCAGTGTGGGAAAATGTCAGTGTGGTATTTTATGCACAATCATCGAAACGTGGGTGGCTCTTACGCTGAAATAAAAGTCCATTTCTCCTTGTTTTTAGTGGAATTTTCAGATTTATCTCATGTCTTAATGGAGCATCCTGTTGTGTATTATCTCATTCAGACTGCAGCTTATTGTGCCGTGCAGTAAATACCGTCATGAAGCATCTCAGAAATCTCAGATGAGAACTGCTGGAAGCTGGATAAGCAGGAGTGATTTCTGGAAGAGGCAGATTGTTTGTTTACATGCAGGTTGACGGTTGGGACAGAATGTACCCTTTTTCCAAGATTTCTAGCTAAGCCAGGAAAAGAAGGAAAAGAGGGCTGTGGTTTGGAGCAGCTCCAGAAGAATTTCCTGTCTACAGGGAGTGCCCCGTTTGAAGGGGACAAAAGAAAATGCCTTGAAGTGAGAGAAAGAGTCCTGTAGTGTCCCCTCTGCTCTATTATTCAGAACCACTTCGTCTTTTGAAAGCCTTTTGCTGTAAAGTCTCATAGAGTTGCTCTTTGAAGAGTAATCAGAGTACAAATCAGAGAGTGTAGGAGAGGCTTTGCAGACAGGATCTCCCTCTGTTAGGCCTCTAAAGTAACAGTGCTTTGCTGTTTCAAAGGTCACAGGCTCTGTAGTGGAGGAGTTGTAGATCTAAAGATGCAGAGCTGCTGGAGAAAAATGGGATCATTGCAGATTTTTTTCTCAAAGAAACAGACAGTAGATTTACAAAGGGAGCAGAGAAGCATAGCTGCAGCTGCAACTTGACCAGACGCAAACAAAATCATGCAACCACTCAGGTTATGAATAGAGATGAAAGAGCACTCCCGCAACTCACTCTTCTGAATGTGATCACACCTGCCTGAAAAACAATAGTCCCCATTCAACACAGCTGATGGTTTGCACCCTCTGATATGACCTCATTGTGTCTACCCTGAAGACATTTCGTGCAAGGTCATCGAAACGCAGTCAAACACATATGGGTTCATTTACAAATTTTAGGGAATAGCTCATATAAAAGCTTTTCTTCTGGTGACTGATGCATGCTGGGTAGTATCCCCAAACATCTGCGGCTGAGTCAGGCCCTTTAAGGCTACCTGGGGTATAAAATAATCGGTGTCCTCTTTAGTACTGAATGAAAGTAAAGAATTGAATGCTCTGGAATTACAGAACAACATCCTGGTAAATTCCCTCTAATTCACCTAAAGGTCCCTGTCCTCAGTTTGGCACGTATCGCTAGCAGCTATTGGGACTCTTATCTGAACCGTAACCACAAAAACTTGTGTGTGAACATTGCATATACACACTAAATCTGTCCGGAAATGTCAGACTGCTTACTGGCACAGCTCAGGATCAAGTTACGGCTACAGTAGTGTTATAGAGGAAGTGTGCATGTGTCTGGTGTTTGCATGTGTTCATGAGAGCAGATGCATGCATTAAAGGCATACTAATTTCTTTTTGCATACTAAATGAGTGCAAATGACTGCATTTTTGTGCACACATCCATCCATGTATATGTATATTTTTTAATTGCATGCTGCCCCGCCGAGCTCATTTTAAACAAGGTGTTCTCAGTTAACAGCATCCCTCAGCCAACCTGCTATTATAGTGTAGACAGATTTATTACCATCTGCCCAATGACATCAGCTAGCTATTTCAGGGATTTGTGGGAATCAAAGTCCATTTTGAAGAGCCTGATTATGTCATTGGCTGCTTTGTCTCCAAGCATTTGATACTGATAAACGCAGTGGCGGCAGCGGCAGGCGAGTCGAGATGGACCGGCAGCCTTAGATCAGTCATATTATCTGCCATGATGCAGGCTGAATGTTCGAGGCAGCGTTTGATCATAATCTGAACAATGGCCTTCTACAGGAAAATGCCGCAGTGCATTTGCAACTTCATGGTGATTTGAAGTTGGCTGGAAAGTTCACACGTGAAAGAGGAATAGATTATCATCATTTTCCTCAGTTTGTTTAGTTTTTCTTTTAGTTTGCAGTATGTAGTAGTATAATACCTTAATTAAACACTGTAACCCCCCTCCCTTTTTTAATAAATGAATTGATTCTTGCGTGTCTCCAGAGTGTATATTTTAAATATCAGTTCAAGATGCATCAGCACCCCGTGATTCTACGTTATCCATGTGCTCCTGGTCTTCAGCCCTGCATCAAATGGTCTGTTTTAGTGTTTTCTGCATACTGTACATGCAAATGAGCTCCTGTTGATGGCATCCTTTTCCTGTCTGTGCCTAGACATAGACATAGACATAGACTGTTGCACAGTATATCAGGATGTCATGACTTTAGTGGATCTGCTGGTCCTGGAAGATGGTCTGACAAAACTCAAAATGTGTGACATCACAAACCAAAAATCCAAATGACTTGTTCCAGGGCCAGTTATTTTAAAAGGAGCTGTGTGTTTTGTATCCTCTGAGCAAGAATTGTGATAGAACCTTCACTGATATGACCTTATTTACTACAATTTGTCTCCTTTAAAAGTGTGGGTGTTTGCACTTTTTATAATTTCCACAATGTAAAAGATTTTCATTTTTCTGGTGTAAAGTGTGTCCATGATCATCTAAAAACAAGAAACCATGACACGGTAAATCCACTGCCTAGTTTTCAGAAACATAAATTATAATGCTGTAGTAGCTTTAATAGTACAGGTCAAAATATTTTTATTGCAGAAATTGATGGTGCTACCTAATTAACATTAAGAGTTATGCAATGTATATACTGTATAGGAAAATTGAAAAATGAAATTGGCCATGACCTTGACCTTTTTCCTTGAATGTCACTGCACATTTGGAATCAGCATAACCCAGCAGTGTATGACATTTTCAACCTCAGTACAAATGTATGTAGGTCAAAATGCAGTATACTCATATCCTACCAATCTTCAAGGTCAAAGTCAAGGTCATTTGGTGAGTGAGAGGTGTCCTGGAGTCTGATCTATCACATATTAAAATTTGGTGCCTGCAGCTAGAGTAGTTTTGGCACTATAGGTCAAAATAAGTTTTTGCAATTATTAATACTGTGACCTAATTAGTATGTAAATCAGTTAGTGGTTGCCATAGTAACCATTCCCCCTAACCTGAGTGCCCATGTGGCAAACTCTGTTAGTTTGAGCCCAGTGACTTTGGAGATACAGAGGTGAATGGTTGTAGCTAACACACG
>JAQQAE010002096.1:3708-23154 GCA_029823295.1 Pseudamia nigra
TATGTATATATATGTGTATGTGTATATATGTGTATGTATATATGTATGTATATATGTACATACCAAAAACATGCCAAAAACAAAAGAAATGAGTTTATATTTGAGAAGAAGGATCGTTGATGGAGACAAAGCAAAAGAATCAAATTTTCATGGGAGGGGGAGTCATTTTGACCTCATCTGTAGGCTACGCACACTCACAACGTCATGTTTTTGTATGTTTTTGCGAAGGGAGAATTTAAGTATCTATGCTCTATTGGCCTTGCTCCATAACCCTAAGAGATAGTAGTACAAGACGTCCAGGCCAGAGGTGTGTGTGTGTGTGTGTGTGTGTGTGTGTGTGTGTCACACAGATTGCCCCAGGCCACTATCCAAAGCGCAGGTCAGATAAGCAGGTAAAGTAGACCGATCTGCAGAATACTTTAAGCTTGTGTGGATTACTCGCTGTCAAGTTTTCCTCTGCTAAGAGTGAAGAAAAAATGTCTGGTCTAGTTCATTTATAACAAAGGTTTCCTCAAGTTTGGCATTTTGGTTTGTAGCTTGCATTTTGGTGTGTCACCATCTTGGTTTTTAGAAACAGAAGGGTTCATATTTGGGCAAGAATAGAGGTCAATAGATAGTGAAATATTAATGGCTGATAATACTGGTAGTTTCTAAGAGGAAAAAATCAGATACCCAGTTTACTGACCACCATCAATCACCCCTGTGAAAAAACTACCACTACCGTTTTTGAGACATTCTGTTTCTGTTAGGCTGGCCACACACAGTGAAACGCAACTCATCATGATTGAAGGAACCTTGTACACAGCTGCTGGGAACTGGCGTCATCTATTGACAGTAAACGGTGATTGCGTTGTGACACACGTCCACCAATACTAAAAGTCGCAAAGTCAAGAGTCGTGACCACCGCACATTGCCGAGACTGAGTCCTGGCGATCCAACGTGTTGAATCAGAACGATTTTTGTCGGGACATCGTCAAGACTGAAAAATCTGGGTCGGGAACCACCGCACATCACGCTGATTTCTAGTTGAATTGAGTTGAGTCGTGTTTCTCTGTGTGCGGCCGGCCTTAGTCAATACGGAATAACAAATCAATAAATGTCTACATGAATTCTAATGAATTTATTTCAATTCATGTGAAGTTATTTAGGCAGTAGAGTAACTGGTAAATCTGGAGTTAACTATGAAAAATCTAGGCATACTTGTGCAATTTTAAAATTTTATTCACCCTTTGATTGCACATATCTTTAAGCCATAATATAATATAGAATTATGAAAAAATAATTCAATAATAATAATGGATTGGATTTATGTTGCACTGTTCAGAACACCCAAAGTAAATCCACACTTACTAGTGGTGGTAAGCTACATCTATAGCCACAGCTACCTTGAGGGTGCCAATCCACACCAACGGCCTCTGAACACCACCAAACATTCACTCATACATAGGCAAGGTGGGTGATGTGTTTTGCCCAAGGACACAGCGGCAGTACTGTGATGATGATGGAGCAGGTTTCAAATCGCCAACCTTCCAGTTATTTGACAGCCTGTTACTCCTGAGCTACGGCCGCCCCATTACATACAGTTGTCATGGACAGCAAAATTAGCTATCAATACCAAATGCTTTTTGTTTTGTTCCTAGCTTTAAAGATGTAATTTTGCTGGAAGTTTGAGTTTTTCACATGGAGGTCTGTTGAGACTTACTTGCATTGGGTTCCAGCCTTCAGTGGCTGTTTGAGTTGCTGTAGTTTTGACATTTGCTGTTTGCTTCATCTTTCAGCCCTAAATGTTGTCGTTTAGGAACGAAAGGGCACATTCATAGCATCATTTAATTTAGAAATTGAGAAAGAAACCAGTTTTGTCCAAAGCGTGTGGTTTTCCTTCTGTTGACTGGACTGGAAACTTGGTTTGAAGACGTTTCGCTACCTATCCAGGATCACTGAGAATCTTCACAGACAAACCAGTTTTGTGCCTCTGCAAAAACTCCCTGCAGTGAAAAAGAACTTGTCTTATTAGAGGACATTCCATCCATCTATCCATCGATTTTCTACCCCTTAACCCTCGCGGGGGTGGGGGGGTGTGGCTGGAGCCTATCCCAGCTGACTTAGGGTGAAGGCAGGGTACACCCTGGATGAGTCGCCAGTTCATTGCAGGGCTGACATATAGAGACAGGCAACCATTCACACTATGGACAATTTAGAGCAACCAATTCACCTAACCCCTAGTACATGTTTTTGGTTGTGGGAGGAAGCTGGAGTACCCAGAGAGAACCCACACAGACACAGGGAGAACATGAACTCCACACAGATGGACCCTGCCGGCCAGTGTTGAAATCGAACCCAGGACCTTCTAGCTGTGAGGCACGAGGGCTACCCCATGCACCACCGTGTCGCTTTTATTAGAGGATATTTTTCACCTAAAATGCCATCTCTACAAATCTTAGTGCATTACAAAGCAGTTCATGTCCTGATAAAGGCCAAGTCAAAAGTGATGGGGGCTTTACAATACTGCACTCAACCCTCAGAGCATTCAGGCTCATCCAGACAGTCCTGTCAAAAACCCTAATCATGGAGCATCCACCTAAAAGCCTCTCTCAGCCTCCATTTAGCCACCTTGCCATTTCCTTCTTTGTGTATGTAGTGTATCCTGTGAACTAATGCTGCCCCATATAGGAAAGCAGCAGTGCAGCCATTGTGTGTGTGCTGCTTGATTGAAGCTACTGCATCAGTGAGCAATAAAATGGGCATCATTCTTCCTGACAGTCATTTAAGGCTAAGAGAGAAAGTAATACAGGCTTCTTAATAGACTGCCTGTGGGCGAGTCTGACATAAGGACAGAAATCTGCTTTTGAGTCCAAACATTACCAGTACAAAATGTTTTGATGTTGTAATATTAGATGTTTTTTTGCATTCTGTAAGATCTGACCACCATACATGTTTTATGAGCCAAATGATTACAGTAAATGCAGAAAAGATCATTCAGTATTGTGTGTAATGATGTATTGATATATTCTGTTTGATATTCTATTCAGGTTGAGGGAAGGAGTGAGAAAGATGGAGGAGAAACACTTTCCAGAGCACAATGATGAGCATGTGGAGTTCCTGCCTGTGGAGTGGCGTTCCAAACTGGCCCTGGATGGAGGTGTGTATTTTTCAAGCAGTCTCAGTATAATTTTTACACAATGCTGGCCCAGAAAGCTGCTGATTTGGATTTTGTCTGCAGAGACCCCTCAGAGACATTGTTTTGTTTCTGTTGGTCAGAGAGTGCTACGATAAAAGCATAAAAGCGATAGAAGCTAACAAAAACCTGGAATAACGAGGAAATATAAATAAAGGGACTCTCATATTAAATTCATTTGTAGCAGGGCTGGCACACTTTATAAATAACCCTGTGAAGTTGAGAGTGTGCTTTGCTTGTTTCATAGTGACAATGAGAGGTAAACAGTTGGACTGGGTTGATACACCTGTCAAAAGGTAACATAGGTGTCCTAAGGTGAACTCAGGGAGAACAGAAACTTCCACTAGGGCTGAACATCTAACAATAATGGTGCACCATATATCACAGTGAAGCTAATGGTGTTTTTATTTTTTGAACAGGGCTGTTCATGGTGGGGATGCATGCAGTGATTTTTTTTTTATTATTTTTTTTTTAAATTTCAAAACTTTGTCATCATGCAAGTGTGGACCTACATGGGCAATTAACTAAATGTTCACTGTGAATGGGGTTGTGGTGTTAAATGTTGGCTGTGTGCTGTGATTCTGTAGATACTGTCGACTCAATCACACCAGACAAAGTGAGAGGACTGAGAGATCTCCTCAATAGCAGTGCCATGGACATCATGTATTACAACAGTCCCCTATACCGGGATGAGGTGAGTCCCATGCAACACTACACTATTTGGGTCTATCCATATTAGGGTTGTCTAATACTAATTTGCCATGGCATTGACACTACAGTGTACGTGCACACAGCACCCATCGTGCACACTCTACAGGCCGCAGCAGGCCAGGCAGACAGCATCCGGCAGCCAGAGAGTCCTCACTGCAACCCCTCTTCTCGTCATTTCTGCAGCTAAAAATGTCCTGAAAAAGGAAAAGCCTTGTTTGGAAATATTTTGCATACAAGGCAGTTTGAGAGGGGAAACCGAAAGATATCGACAAGCCTGTGTGCAAAGAGTGTTTTAACATGGTGGCAATGAAGTCGAGCAGCACAACTAACTTGGCCAAACATCTGAAGGACCGACAACCTGGCCTTCATGATGAATTCTGACCGGTTATTAAATATCGTTTAAAAAATGTAAAAGAAATAAAAAATTTTTTTTTAAAACGGGGGCGGTTCCAGATTGTACCTGAAAATGTTTCACATTTCAAATGTTTTTTTCTTTATTCACTGATATGCCTTGAATTTACAGCCCTGATTACAGCCCTGATAGTAAAGCTTCTCGTTAGCGTTTGTGCACAACAGTCATTCATAAAGTGCACTTTCTGAACCCTGCCTTAATAAATATGTGCACTTTTCAATTTCATCCTTTATAGGTGAGAATACAGCATTTCAGTTGTGTGATGTTCATTTTAACTGGTTACTGCTTACTTGTATAATTTAATAGCTCAAAATATTGTTCTAATTGTTTCTTTTGTGTGTCGTTACCTCAAGCAAATCAAAAATGTTGTCGTTGTTGCTACTTTTGTTTTTTGCAGTTACCTCAGAAAACCAGTTTCTTTTTGCACTCCCTCAGACTAGTGTTGTTTGCATATTTTTGCTATTGTTAATTTTAGGTTTTTGGATTATTTGCACCAAGTTAAAACATAATCCTTCAGACAATCTGAAAATATTGTCAAATTGTTTTATATTTGGGATATTTATTTTGTATTTATTTGCACTATGTGAAAACAACATCACTGTCTTGTTTTTTTATTGTTTTTTTCTTTTTGTTTTCTGATTATTTAACTAACATCTGCGCTGCTGTTGAGAAGACATGTTCCATGTTTAGATTGAAAAAGATGTTTTTGAGTTTTACATGTTAATGAAAAAAAAATTCTATGCCTTTTCTATTCTTTTTTTTTTATCCCCACGGTATAAAAAATGGTATTGAATATTTTCTCAGGTATCGGTATCGAGTTTGAAATTTTAGTATTGTCACAACCCTAGTCCATACTGTGCTCTTACATACATACTGGTATGTACGTAAACACTGTATTTTTTTCACACACTCTTGCACATTTCTATGACAAAAACATCTTAATCATTTCCTTTTGTTGTCTCTCTAGATTACCAAGGGATTAACACATGAGCTGAACAGACTATACTCACTTTTCTGCTTACGGAACCCTGACTTTGAGGACAGAGGAGGAAAGGTGTCCATTGTGTCTCACTCCCTTGGTTGTGTCATTACTTATGACATAATCACAGGATGGGATCCTGTGCGTTTTTGCCTGCAAGAACACCGTGCCGTGGAGGAGGAGCTTGACCTACGCTGGATGTCCTACGAGGAGAGACGCCTGCTAGAACAGCTGAGACACACAAGGAGCCGGTATGACTGAACACTCAAACTCACTGCTTGAACAGAGCAGTGAGGGAAAGCTATTGGAGGCAGCCCTTATGAGTTTGAGGCCTAGCTAGATAATTACATTAGGTTTAATAATGTTATTTTTCTAATATACTATTTGCTCCCTCTGTATGAACAAACATGATACTCGTACTGTCTCATGTGCCTTATTGTATCCTGTCACATGTTTACCGTGCGCTGATGCTGTATGGAGCACCCACAGTTTCATTGTACCCTACCATACTATGACAGTAAAGTCTTTTCTATTCTACACATTTTCTCTTCAAAACATCAGACAAGGCTGTTGTCTATTTTGAACTGCAGATTAAGCACTGAAAGATGCACTTATCCATGGTTTCTGTTAAGAATCAACCAATTTTTTTGTTTGTTTGTTTGTTTTTTTGGGGTTTTTTTTTTTTGTTGTTCTTTACCAATTACAGTGGTACCCCGTCTTACGAGTTTAATCCGTTCCGGTGTCGCACTTGTGAAGTGAAAAACTTGTGAGACAGGACCGGTTTTTCCAATAGGAATACATGTAAAACTAATTAATCCGTCCCAAGATCCACGAAAACTCCCATATACAGTATGTAAACACACCCATACATGCACATTTATTCATTATTATTATTTGAAAAGGAAGTTATCTTAATTATCTGAAAAGGAATGCATGAAATTAGTTCTAAAAATGATTTAGAACGTCATCTTACCATGGCATTTTCTTCCAGAAGAGCCCTGTCTCGTGAAGTGAAGTCCGTTGTTGAGGAAGCAAACAAACTCTTCGGCAGCCTTTCGATCAGAATTAGCCGCCTGGTGGAGGCACTTCCATCTTTAACTTTTTGCTCTGTTATTAAGATATTATGGCAAACAATCCAACATGTCACTGCCGTGCAATTACATGTTGCTATGGTAACTAGTCTTCCCGGAGGAGTTGGACCTTCGTATCATCTATTTATTTACTATGGACATAGTTTTACCTGAAATACACTCTACTGCAGTTGTGGGTAAGTGTTTACACTAACAACACTACAATATGATATTGTTTAGCACTGCTTGATGAAGTTTTAGTGCATCTGAAGGATAGCAGTTAGTTAGCTTCCCATTTGCTCCACTGGCACCCCCCACCGTTCGTACAAATATGTTTGCATCCTGTTTTTGTCTCCCAAGATGACACTAATGTATACAGTCTATGGCACAGCCTCTCCTCAAAAAGTTGAGCCATTTCTGTTAATCTTTCGGTGTTTATGTTCCCTTCAGTTCTTTTTCTTCTATTCTTCCGCCACTTCGGCTGTACTGCGTACCGTAAGAGCCCCCCACAATTTCCGGTGTCACTGCGCCAAGAGAAGCAGAGAGTGAGAATGCACGCTCTTGGGAACTATTTTACTCGTAACACGAGTTTTTGCTCATGAGCCGGTGCAAAATTTTGCCTGACGTCTTACTCGTAACACGAAAAAGTCGTATTTTGATGCGCTCATAAGACTAGGTACCACTGTATTACTGGGCAATACAACTGATTAAAAAGTCCTGGAACACAAAACTTTATAGAAAAGATCTTACATATGTCTAACAGATTAAGTCCAATGTCTCAACAATACAGTATGTATTCTAAGATTTTAACATTGAACAGAAAGGATTATAAAACATAAATTCTACAAAAAATATACTACATTGTAAATACTGTAAATGGATTAGTACTTTGTCCAGAGCAAAACTCACCATACAGAAAAAAGACCCGAGAATGCAGGCATCTACAGTACCAATCAGAATCCAACGCTCAACATAGTCATGTAATAAGCAGAAATAAGATTAATCAATGTGGTATCAGAAGTTGTTTTACATACAGTTATGCCCACTGTGCCTCTTTCTTTCTTACAGATTGCGAGAGTTGGAAAATCAGCTTATGACACTGGAGGCCTCCAGACCATCAGCACCACCAGCACTCAAATTTAAAGTAACGTGCTCAGTTTGTGTGTAGGCATTCATAGTGCATCCATTTATATATATATGACAATTATTGCAAGGAACTTGTTAGTTGTATCCAGAGTTTGCCATAAAATTACTTTTTTTAGAGAGCATAATTTTTCATAGCTTTCAACACTTCATAGTGAATCAAGTGTTTAATCATAAAATCTTGTGCACTTTTTGTCATTTTTGTCTTTCAGGTGGAGAACTTCTTCTGTATGGGTTCTCCTCTGGCTGTGTTCTTGGCATTGAGGGGGATCCGGCCCGGTTCCAGCACTTACCAGGACCACATACTGCCCACCTCCATCTGCAGCAGGCTCTTCAATGTCTTCCATCCCACAGATCCCGTGGTCAGTCTCACTGTTTCCCTCGCAGATGCACATCACTCAGGGTTAAAATTTACATTTTTGGGGAAGACACCAAACTGTTTTTGCTGGACTTTTCTATTTCCCACTAAAACCAACCATTTGTGACAAAGTCAGACGTGGATAACAATATTAGCAACGATATATACTCTACAGGTTTGAAAGCTTGAAGTACTTGAGTTGTTGTGTTGCTCTCTTCAGGCCTACAGATTGGAGCCCCTCATCCTCAAACATTACAGCAATATAGCACCTGTTCAAATCCACTGGTGAGACCACAAACATTACAAACCTTGCAGTGCACTTTGTTTTTTTTATTGAATTCTCTAGTTCATAGCTTCATAGCAATATTTGTGGTGTGTTTTCTCCATCAGGTGTAGTGCCACTAATCCCACACCATATGATGAGATCCGGTCAACTTTCTTAAATCCAGTCAAAGACCCGCAGTCTGACACTGAGAGCATCCCCAGCCCCAGCACATCTCCAGTCCTGCCTCGGAGACACTATGGAGAGTCAATCACCAGCCTGGGCAAGGCCAGCATTCTCGGTCAGACTTGACTGTTTTAAATCTTGTCCGCTCTAAGATGATCTGATTTATTTTCTTGCAGCTTGGAAAAACTATGTATTCAGTTGGGTTTTAATGTATGTTGTAAAAATTATTCAAGTTAATGCAGCAGGGGAACTATATAAGTTTTTCTAAATCCAGTGTTTTCTTGTGAGATTTTCTTTACACAACCACTTAAGCATGTTCTATAATGACACAACTAGTTCAATAAATGATATATGATGACATGCTGTAATTTTCTGAAACTTTCCTAGTGACATCTCACTTAGGATTTGCATCTTCTTAGAAACATGTTTCTGCAATATTGCCTTTTCTGAAAGTTTAAAAAGCTCCCAATTATTGCCATCATAAAATAAATATTGTATGTTCCATGTCTCTGTTTGGAAATTCAGGCTTAGTTTTGCCACAGCTTGAATCCACATAGAGAAGACCAAAATAAGATTCAAGCAAAAGAGGCTGGCAGTGACTTATTTGATAGGTAAAATCCATTTTCTGTAGAGGTGAACAGGTGATGTCCTTCTGGTCACAGTTTTGAGTTAATAGTGCCATCATGTGGTGGAAAGAGAACAGGCTTCGACTCTGTCCTTGAATTTTTCCTTTGCCTGTGTTTTGAATAATTGAATCCAACATACCAGAGCCATAGAGAGAGAGTTACGATACGCCTTGATGCTGACACTAGGGCGGTCATTGTTTCTCTATGGGAGTGAGTAGGATGTTGCATGGTAAATATCAAAATGAACCACACACATACATTTTAGCTGTTTCCCTTCCCCTCCGAGGGACACTTTGAAATATTTTCACATTATTCAAAGCGGACTGTACGGGGGGTGCTCGGGACGGCTCGTATCTGAGAATGGAGCCCTGTCTTCGGGCAGTTTCCCTTCCCCTCCGAGGGACACTTTGAGGTCAGAATTTTTTTTTTTCCTCTCCTTACCCACACCTCCCGGAGTCCTACGGGCCCCCCTCGACTCTGCGTTTTCAGACATGGGCCGTGCCCGTCTCCCCCTCCCCACTGGAGGAATCTTATGTAATTCACATGCATACGTGCTGGAGCTCGTTCATCCAGGGGAGGAGTGCCTTTTGCGGACACGTTCAGTGGCATTACCATCGTCCCCTGTGGAGGAATTCATTATTTATTTAATTTTTGACTCTAAAATCACCAAATCCTCCTGGAGTTTTCTCATCCGAGGGAAGAGAGGCCTTTTTCGGCCTCGCTCCCTGACCTCTCCCCTCTGGATGTCTGTTCTCGCCCGCCTCCTGCAGAGCTGCTCTGCTCAGTTACAGCTCTCTGCTTGCATGCGAAGGCTCTGCCCCGCTCTGTACTCAGCGTGTGGCTCAGACTCGGGCTCCGGCTGCAGCTTTGACTATATGATTACAAATTTACCGCTGGAGTTGCTAGATGTTGCTAGATGAGCCATGATCATAAAACCTAACAATCTGAACAACTACACACAATGACACATTACAACGAAGAGTTATTTAGCTTTAGTGAAATTATCACATTAGCCTCCATAGCAATACTAAAGCTTGCAGTTAGGCTAGGTCCCTAAACTACTACATTTTTAACATCAACTTTTCACATGAATAAAATACAAAAAAGGTGTCTAAGTATTCTTATGACAGCTAATTGTTGAAAATGTAAAAATCATTTTAAATGCTGTTATTTTGTCAAATTACCGGTGATTGTTCCTGATGAGCCATAGAGATTGAATAGAGTTTTGGCCAATGTTTGGAACTACTGGCGACTCCATAACCCGAAAGTTGGACCAAGTTTCATCTGCCATTTTTTACAACGGGAATCTATGGACGTGTCGCCACTCTGTTGCAGAGCGTCAGAGAAAACATTTTAGAACACTATTTGCAGCTACTTATTGGCTTTACCCTCTTGTACTACAGGAGCTGCGAGTTTAGGGAAGGGCATCGGAGGAATCCTCTTCTCCCGCTTCTCTCGCTCCAACAGTCAGCCTTCGGTGTCTTTAGGCCTGGACGGAGGGGCTGCAGCTGAGGAGGAGGAGCAGAAGCGCACAGAAAGCCAATCAGCATACGGTTTGTCCAGCATGGCTCGGCCCACGTCTCCCACTGGTGACACTTCCTGTAAGTACAAAACACCTCATACAACAGTTTAAACAAAAATACTTCAACCTGTTATTTTGAGAACTTTAAAACATGGAATGACAAATAATTGAGCCCCCCTCCCTCCCCCGCTGTATTGGGACCGATACAAACTGAAATTTTTGTGCTATTAGTTTTATGTTTAGATATTCAAAATAAAATTCAATGATTGAATGAATTTATATTTTGCTTTATTTACATTATAGAATTTTCCTTTGTTTATATCAGGAAATCCCTACTTTGAAGAGGAAAACTCTGAATAATATTATTGTGGTTTATTTTGTTGATACCTTAGGTAAAATATGACACTAATAAAACACGTTTTTCACTTGGATTTATCAGAGAAATCGATTTTTATCTTGCTTTGTTGCCAGTAGGGGGCATGGTTTGATGACTTGTCATAGTTTGATTCATATGAGCACTTTATTTATTTTATTTTGTCATGTTTGCTAGTTTGCATAAATAAATGGAATTATTTAGGTTTGTGTTTAAGAAGAACATATAATGTATAACTGCAAGGCACCATCAAACCACACCCCCTGCTGGTCAAAGTGAAATAAAACAGTTTTTTTAGCAAATTCAATGAATACCATATCTTGTCTAAAGTACAAATAAAATGAACATTTCTCATTTAAATTACTATGCTTCCTCTTTAAACTTTGCTCATGTCCCATTCCTGTTCTCGTGTCTCACAGTGGAGCTGGAGCGTCGCGTTGACTTTGAGCTGCGGGAGGGTCTGGTGGAGAGTCGCTACTGGTCAGCAGTGACCTCGCATACGGGATACTGGTGCTCACATGACATTGCTCTGTTCCTGCTCACCTTCATCTACAAGCAGAAGAAAACAGTGACAGAGCCAGCAGAAGACCACGTGGAGCCAGAATGAGGCATCAACATGCACACACACAGAATGCATGTCTCCTAAGCCACTAGTGTGGGCCATCTTTTTTTGATGAGACACGTTTAATTTTTCCTCCTCATGAACATTCTCAGTCACTCTAATGTTTTTTTCTGTGTTTCTTATTTCCAAATTCTTTTACAACTTGAACTTTATTACTGATTAATTTTTATTCAATTATGTGCGTCTTTGTCTTTTTTTTTTTGTGTGTGTGTACTTTTACACCGTTGTTCATTCCCAGAGTGACGATGTTGGACCAGGAACCTCGGAGTAGGTGTATTCTACAGTGGATATAAAAAGTCTACACACCTGTGTTCAAAAGCCAGGTTTTTGTGATGTAAAAATTGACACCAAGATAAATTAATTTCACAACTTTTTCCACCTTTAATGTGACCTATAACCTCTACGACACAATTGAAAAACAAACTGAAGCCTTTAAAGGGAAAAAATAAAAAACTTAAAACAACCTGGTTGCATAAATCTGGACACCCTTTAGCTAATACTATGTTGCAGCACCCTTGGCTTTTATTACAGCACTCAGTCTTTTTGGGTAGGAGTCTATCAGCATGGCACATCTTGATGTGGAAATATATGCCCACTCTTCTTTACAAAACTGTTCCAAATCTGACAGATTGTGAGGGCATCTCCTGTGCACAGCCCTCTTCAGATCACCCCACAGATGTTCCATTCGATTCAGGTCTGGACTCGGGCTGGGCCATTCCAAAACCTTAATCTTATTCTGGTGAAGTCTTTCTTTTGTTGATTTGGATGTGTGCTTTGGGTCATTGTCGTGCTGAAAGATGAAGTTCCTCTTCATCTTTCTCACAGAAGCCTGAAGGTTTTGTGCCAACTCTGACTAGTATTTGGAACCGTTCATGATTCTCTCCACCCTGACTAAGGCCCCAGTTCCAGCTGAAGAAAAACATCCCCAAAGCATGATGCTGCCACCACCGTGCCTCACTGTAGGTATGGTGGTGTTTTGGTGATGAGCAGTGTTGTTTTTGCGCCAAATATACCTTTTGGAATTTGGCCAAAAAGTTCAACCTTGGTTTCATTGAACCATAACACATGTTCCCACATGCATTTGGCAGATTTCAAATGTCTTTTTGCAAAATGAAACCAAGATTGGATGTTTTTCTTTGTAAGATAAGGCTTCCATCTTGCCACCCTACCCCATAGCCCAGACATATGAAGAAGACGGGAGATTGTTGTCATATGTACTACATAGCCAGTACTTGCCAGAAATTTCTGCAGCTCCTTCAATGTTGCTATAAGCCTCTTGGCAGCCTCGCTGACCAGTATTCTTCTCATCTTTTCAATTTTGGACAGATGTCCTGTTCTTGGTAATGTCACTGTTGTGCCATATTTTCTCCACTTAATGATGAGTGTCTTCACTGTGTTCTATGGTATATTTAATTCCTTGTAAATTCTTTTGTACCCTTCACCTGACTGATATATTTGAACAATGAGATCCCTATGATGCTTTGGAAGCTCTCTGTGGACAATGGCTTGTGCTGGAAGATGTGGCTACAAAAAATGTCAGGAAAAGCTTAATACAACAGCTGAACTTTATTTGGGGTTAATCAAAGGCACTTTAAATGGTGACAGGTGTGTGTGACTCCAATTTAACATGAGTTTGAATAGAACTGGTTAAATCCAAACACAGCCACATCCCCAGTTATAAGAGGGTGTGCACACTTGTACAACCTCATTATCTCACTTTGTTTATTTGTACTTCACCTCCCTGAAAGATTTCAGTTTGTTTTTCAATTACGTTGTTGTTGTTGTTGTTGTTGTTGTTGTTGTTATTATTATTATTCTAGCTTTTATTTATCCAGGAAAAAAGCTCATTGAGATTCAAAATCTCTTTATCAAGAGTGTTTTGGCCAAGACAGCAGCCGCAGAAGTTACACAAATTGAAATCACAGCCATACATGCACACTAATATACATACATAACACAATGAAAGTCAATACTAAAAACAAACTTGTAAAACTGAGAAGAACATACACATAAAATGTCACCATTATTTTAAGAAAGGTGCTGAAAGGATAACAGTGTTCCTTAAAAGTATCTCAAAGCCAAACCCAATTCAATCAGTTAGGAACAACATTTACAGAATGTAAATGGGAGTGAATTCATTCATTTAAAATAACTTTGAATGTTTTAAAAGAAACAAATTCCTTCAGTTTAATGTCTTTCTGTAGATTGTTCCAGGCAGTGGGAGCAGAACATCTAAAAGCTTTCTTTCCCAGTTCTGTTCTAACTTTTGGAACCCGCTGTACAGGTTATAGGTCACATTAAAGGTGGAGAAAGTTGTGAAATTATTTATCTTGGTGTCAATTTTTTACATCAGAAAAACCTGGCATTTGAACAGGGTGGTGTAGGCTTTTTATATCCACTGTATGTTGCCGTAGTATGATCAAAAGCTTCATACAGACATGGAATAAGAGTTCAGTGAGTTAAAATCATGCAGAAGAAAAATGCCATTCTCCACCTTAACTCACACAGTTTCTGCATCATGTTGAAGCGTCCATATGTTCCAGACTGAAACTTCTTCACACTCTTCCTTTGACACTGAGGTTGTCAGTTCTTCTGTTTTTGCTTTACTTTGATTTGACTGAGGAAAATATGATACAGAAAAGAAAATCTAAATCTTAAGCTACACATGAAAATGCAATGCCTTTCAAATTTAGCCAAACAGTATGTAGAAGTTTAGTTATCCCAAACACAGAGTTAGGTGCTTAACCCTTTAATTATATTTTTGAAAAGATGAAGGATGACACAGCATATGTATTTATTTTGTTTTTCTTCTTGACTGACTTAATGATTAACTGAAATAATTATGCACCAGTTAAACTATAAGCAAAGATCTACTTTTGTATACAAGAATAGAAGAGAATAGAATTTGTCTTTAGATTTGTACAATTAGACATGACCTTTTTGTTTAAGTGGCCACAACTACTTGTCTCTTTTTCAAACAGTGACACTCAATGGGACGTTACTGCTTTGTCTGGTTCCATGTTTCTCAATCATTAAAATTACCTGTAAAGTTTCCTAATACAGAACAATTTAAGTCAATCTACTAGATGTCTGCAGTTCAGAATAATCAGTAAAACTCATTCCCATTCCTCTGCATTGAGCATCAGTCCATGAGGGAATGTTTAATCTTCACATCATGATTGATATCCAGCTTAATTTAGTACAAGAGGGGTTTTTTTGTAAAGAAATGTTTTGTTAGAAAATGTCAGGTTCCTACCCAGATCTCATTTTAGGGAATCAGATTCACATTTGTGGCCAAATAACATTTCTGTATCTATTTTTTGGGCTGTTTAGGTTTAAGGATGCTAAAGCAAATTTAAATGTGACTTGGCAATAGTGACGTCTAATTTAATTTGAGGCGTTTATGGTGCACTGCTAAACTTCTTAACTTCTTTTTGTTAGTTAAAGCTCACATTTTCTCCTTTAGATACAGGGATAGGTGACAAATATCTGCAATTTTATGACACAGGGCATTATTGAGTCTCAACTTTTGTTTTTTCTACTCATTACACATCAGTGATTAAGGACCACATTGAGGATAAAAAAGAGGAGGAACGTCTTGATATTATAATAATAAATAAGAATATTTTCATATTTATAGCACCTTTCACAGACAATTAGTCAGTGTTTCATGCATTATAAGAATAAAATAAAGAACAATAAAACAGGAGATGAGGAAAACAAGGACAAGGGCAGAATAAAGTCTGGACAAACCAGAAATGGAATGAACGAATGAGTAAAATTTTTTTCCTGAACAGAGTTGGAATATATAAAGAAAAAAGATTTAAAGACAAAAGAGTAAAGTATTTTGAGAAAAGAGCTGCGAATTTTATCAGGTCTTGATTTTTCAAAAATCCTTTCATACAATAATTTTTTTTTCTCATAATATTAAAACTGTTTTTCAGTAAATATTCCTTGTAACATTATTACTCTTATGAAAAAAATGTTTCCAGCCTTGTTTGGCTATTCTTTTTCTTTCGGTTGTTCCTTTCAGGGGTCGCCACAACGAATCATCTGCCTCCATCTCACAATATTTTCTCATAACTGACTTTTTTTTCCCTTAATGTTTCTTTTTCATTTAATTACAACTGATACTAGTACATATGGCTTTTTTAGCCACACTGTGGTCCTAACACTCTTTTGTAATAACGTGGTGGACCACATCCACCTTGCTGATGTGAAAACAACGCATCATGATGTTTGTTTTAAAAATGAGACCTGACTGGCTGTCGTTAATCTTACCTCCGCTATGAGGAGCATGCCTCCAGTTTGATTGAGTACATATTCAGTCCTTCCAGCTTACTCGCTTTTCACGGTGTTACATAAAAGGAGGCTGATGACGACGCTAGAGTGCCAACATGCATCTAAGGCACAGAGCAGAAAAGCACTCCTGATTGTTGATGGGTTTCTAATGAAGATAAATACAGCACATTTGTAATGGAGGATGGAATGGAACAATAGTCTCATAATTCTCTGCGACAAACTTGATTGTCAGTCAAATTTCCTTTCCTTGTTTCCGTCAGTTATCAAAGACTCATTTAATTTATATGTATTTTCTTTTTTTGCTCTGATTCAAGTTCCTCCTGCTTTACTCTTGCATACTATCAAGGGCTGTGTGGTCCGCCGCTGAATGGGATCCATTTGTTGGTGTTTCATGTGTATGTTCATCTGTGTGCAAAGGCCTACTGACCGAAACCAGGCTGCCTTTTATAGACGACCAGATGGGTGACTTAAAGTCTGGAAAGAGAACGATAAACAGGGAGAGCAGATGTCAATGGCATATAAGAGGCCAATTTCACTATACATTAATAAGAATAGTGAATAAGTTTTTTATTTAGTGTTTTTTTTTTTTTTTATTGAGATGAATTGTGGTGCAACAATCATATTTTTTTTAGATAATTTAATTTTCGTGCTTCACACTGTTTTATCGTGTTTTGTTTGAAATATTGCAACTAACCATCTCCTATTTTTGAACTTCTAAATATAGTTAATAGACTTACTTTCTTCTAAATTATTTAGAGTTGAAAAGTATTTTGAAAACACCATTCACTGAAACATGCTCTATTAATGATTAATATTTCGGCCACGCAAATGAGATATTTTAGTTTAAATTTAATAGATGTTTGTGACATTAGGGCACTTTATGTAACTGGAGTGGCAAAAAAAATCTGAATTTTGATAGCTTAACTTCACAAAATGATGAGAAAAATTGCCTCAGATTAAAGAGGAGCCAGATTTCTGACAAAAAAAACTTGAATATTCATGGACTTCATGAAGTTGTGTTGTTTTGTGTTTGTTTTGTTTTTGCACGTCTTTTTCTTGCAAATTTTTGGCTTTTAATTTGGAAAGTTCAAAGCAAGTTAAAGCTGGATGGTTGCACCACGTGACATGCTTTCACTAAAGTGTCACAGCACAGTTATTCATTTAAAAATGCTGGAAAATGTTGGAGTCACTTCACTGACACATTTACCTGATCAGATCTGGTGGATAATGCACACGCTCATCATGCTATAAATTGCACAGAAATAATGTATGAACGTGTCCACAATTGATTTTATTTCTTCCTTCTGATGATGGTGCATGTTACAGGGCAGTGACAGATGCAGAAGCTAGTTTTAATGTTACTGAGAGGCAGGCATGTGATTCACCTCTGAGATGTTTGAGTCGAACCTTTGCCTTTGCATCACCTTTTGTGGTCAAAGTGCTATTCTTTTGAAATATGGATACACAGTAAGTTTCTACCAGTGTTTGTGATTTGGCTGTTTCCAAATGTATGTTAAATTTGCACAATTTCCACAAGAGCAATTATTGATTAAAGCACAGATTTTCAACTATGTTCTGCTTGCTGAAAATCTTGCAACATAACTAGAGATATATTATAATTTTGACTACAAGAGCATTCAATGCACATCTTTTTCCATGTCGACAGCATCTGTTTGTTGTTCACGGCACCACAAACATCAGGGAAGCATCTATTGTTACATGTTTTGTAGAATCAACAGATCTTGCTGACTCTAGTTTGAAGCCATTTCACAAAAAAAAACACAGTATGAAGTGCTGTCACAGGTGTGCTACCTTAAAATGCTCAGAGGTAATTAAGGGCTTGTAGCCATATGTAATCAGTCATGTTGTGAGAAAGGTGAATAATATAAGTTGTGGATGTACTGAGTGAAATGTGTTGAATTTGTACCACTGTTGCTCCAATTTTGAATGATGAATATGTGGGAAAGTGTTTGTCTGTGTCCCTAGAGCTGTGCAATAACTCATGCCTGTAATGGATTCTAACTGCCATCCAAAGCACTGTATTTATTTCCTTTTATTAAAGCATTTTTGGAAACAAAGAGTACTTTGTCATGTCATAAATAAGAGGTTCTCAGTCTCCGGGGTTTCTCACAGGGTAGAACATTCCAAAGACAAACTTATAAATTTAACACAACACAGTCTGGACCGCAGAAAAATGTGAATATTGGTTTCATGAGCCAACATCCACATTCCTGGAATGTCGACGCAAGAGCCTGAAAATGGTTGAACCTGTTAACTTTAAACCTGCCATGGTTGCACTTAAATATCTCAAATCCATCCTATTAACTTTAGGTATAAGTGACACTACTGTTTGTTTCAAGAAAAGACACAATGGGTCCCATCTTCTGCATGGTGCATTGCTGCAAAGCAGATGGCACATTCCTATCTTGCCTCAGAAAAAATGTCTGATTTCTGCCATGCTCCTATTTCAATGAGATTGCAACCCACTTTGCGCCCCTAAGGGTGTGTGTTGGTTTTAAAATTAGACAGGTGGCTGGCATGTTGCTATCTTCAACACAAAAACACAGCTGTAGTTGTGACTGAAAAAACCTTGTCTTTTGCATAAAAAATACACCAGTGACTGGTATCAAGAGATGCAAAGCGTGTAGCGCTTTGAAGACACATGGCCATATAAGCATACATACAGAAAGAATGATATACGGTATTACGGATATGTATATGCAATATGCATTACACCTTAAAACAAAATGGTTTGTGTGTATTTCTAAAAATAAATATAATTATGATTATTCCTTATTAGTTATTAATAATACTTTTTAAAGTAAGTAATGTGTTTCGGTTATGTTTGTGTTTGATCATTTGACCAGTCCCAGTATTAACACACTGCCAGTCTGCTCCGTGTCCAAGCACATTTCACATATACACTCCTGATCAAAATTTTAAGACCAGTTGAAAAATTGCAAGAATGTACATTGTGCACTGTTGGATCTTAAGAAGGTTCTAAGTAGTGCTTCAAAATGCAAAAAGAAGAAATGGAAGTGAGACAAGAAAAATTTTTAAGTAAGCAATTTATTGCAAACAACCATTCAACTGAAATACGTTGTTCATCAGCTGATCAAAAGTTTAAGACCACAGACTTTAAAAGCCCAAATCTTTGCAAAAATGTGGATTCAATGTCATTTTGTGTCAGGTATCCACACTGTGATGATGTCAAGACAGAGGACGATCCTCGGCCCAAATTAAGCTCGTCACTGGTGCCAACTGCAGTCCTATAACCATTAGACGGCATCTGCAAGAGAAGGGTTTTAAGAACAAAAAAAGGTTTTCAAAGACCTCGTCTCCTTCAATGGCACAAAATTGCCTATTTGGAGTTTGCATGAGACCAAACATGGGACAATAAAAGATGGAAGAAAGTTTTATTCTCTGATGAGAAAAAAATTTAACCATGATGGTCCGGATTGCTTCCAACGTTACTGGCACGACAAGGAGATCCCACCTGAGATGTTTTCTACACGGCACAGTGGAGGCGGCGCCATCATGATCTGTGCAGAGGCGTCAAACGGCAGCTGGGTCTGTGGAGACGTCGCAGGGGGCATCGCTCATGACTGAAGGCCATCGTCTGTGTGGGAATGACTGGGTTTTTCAACAGGACAACGCTGCAGTTCACAATGCCCACCTGACAAAGGACTTCTTCAGAGAAATAAC
>JAQQAE010002097.1:0-19508 GCA_029823295.1 Pseudamia nigra
ATTTCTTCTTTTTGCATTTTGAAGCACTACTTAGAAGCTTCTTAAGATTCAACAGTGCAAAATGTACATTCTTGCAATTTTTAAACTGGTCTTAAAATTTTGATCAGGAGTGTACTGTTAATTTGAAGCACCTGAGGCCACAACCTCACTTCGGAAATTTATGAAGCAGTGTATATGAACTTTTAAGCATAGCTGCATACAGGATGGGAGGGTGACTGTATACATGGGAGATAACCATACTGCTGGAAAAAACTACTATGTAAGAAAAAAAGATACACTTATTTAGGGGATTCAGGGGCCCACAATGTCCTATAATTAAAATGCGGCAGCTGGAATTCAGGCTCTTTGAGACCAAATGGTCCAAACCTGAGAATCGCTGCAGATGGGAAAAGACGAAATTGGCACCCAGTGGATTCAGCCTTTATACTTAATGTGTATGTTCTTAGCCACACAATGGTGCATTTAAGCGATGTGTGTGGGCTTAAAAAAATCATTTTTATACATTATAAATCTTATTGAAGTGCTTGGTTTCCAAACCTCTGACAAAACCTCATCAGCCCAGAAGATGTAGTGCAGGTTCTCTGTAAAACACACGACTGTGTAGTCTGAGTCCTATTATTTCATCATTAAAGACCTCCACGAGAGTCTGCACAGTTCCTCAAGCAGTAGTTGAGTTGGTATTTTTAGAACAGGCCTTATGGCAAGAGGATAAGATAACCAGTGGGTATGATGACCTTGCTTCTTCTAAGAAGGTCTGCAAGGGAAAGACAAACTGCTTTTATTTGGGCTAAAACAGATTAAACAAATGTGAGCAGATGAAAAAGAGTCAGGCTTTAAGGATGCCACCACAGATAGATTCTATTATAAATCTTTAAAATGAAAGTCAGAGCAGCTGACCGATAAGCAAGACAAGGGTGAGTGGATTCTTAAAACAGGTAGACAAATAACAGGACACAAGAGTTGGAATAGAATCTGATATTACAGGGCAAGCAATTATTATAAACTTTGTTGTGTTTTTGTGATAAATTTGTACTGTAGCATTTTACTGCTTCATCTGTAATGTTTGGCCCGTTGAGGAGAAATATGTTGTGCTTGGAAACTATTTCATCTACTGCAGTGGTTTGGTTTTTCACAGCACCCAGTCTGTCTTTAAACTCCTCGTAGACAAGCACATGCACACTCCAGATATAATCTGGACACCTGGTGCGAACTGTAAATTTAATGAGGAAATTAAATATTTAGGGCTTTAAACAGTTGACTCAACAAACCTTCACCGTGTTTATCCCTTAAAGAGATCATTTAGCAGTTATGGCTCTGTGTTTACCGAGTCCTTATGCAAAGAATAGAAACGCTCTCAAGCACAGTATGATTCTCAGACTAAAGTGAGCATCTTTTGAATGATAAGGCCATCGTGAACCAATTACATGGGCTATTAGTTCCATCTCAACCCTCTGCAAACTGTGCTCACAGTCATTTAGCAGTACATGCCACAAGGTTAAAGGATAATGCTCTAGACATGGATTAAATAACTGGAAACCTTTGACAAGAGAAGGTACAGTGTTGGTAGGCTACACATCTTATTGTCTCAGAATAAACTGTTAGTGTTATGTAGTTGATTATTGTTTATGTGGATGAGGTACTCTATCGCTTCTACTTGTATAGTTACATTGCACTGGTGCTGGAGGTACAAAAGTTTGCTTACATACTGTACTACATGTAATTACATGGCTGCAGTAATGAAACAGGGTTTGAAGGCTTTGAGGCTGTGTGCATGTACTGTAGGAGACAGCGCTGTGTTTCCTCCAGTGGGAATCAGAGAGAGTTAATGTCAGTGTGAGTTCTCATTGACATTTCATTTCAACTTGTTTGGTTTACAATCACTGTGAAATCTTGAATCAGGGACATGTTGTCTCTGCCATGATTAATTAATGTCATTAATATTATGTCAGGCAGAATCCCTCATTCATACTAAACGCATCCTTGGCCTGATTTTAATCACTTAATAGCAGAGTCAATGCAGATTAATGAGCCCTGCCTCTCCCAGTCTTGTAAAAAGTTTCCTTCCTTCCATTCATTCTATTCCTTAAAAAGTAATATTTTCAGCACTGTTGTATTTGCAATTTTGGGAATATGCACTATATGACTGTACATTATTATAGCCTATGGCAAAAAGTAATGCAGAATGTGATTTTATTACAGAGGTTTAATGTGGTGTGGAATATCTATTTTTAGTACACTGCTGGATCACATAGATTTGATGGAGTCGCAGACTGCTGAGTTTGCACTAGTAGCACTCCCTCTCAGGCTCATTGCAGCACACATAATCTCTGTCTTTATAAGGACACCAGGCCAGTGCTGCCTCCAGTGGAGGGAGAGGAAAAATAACTCCAAATCCACTGTACTTCATGAATGAATGAGGCAATGACTTTTGGAGTGATGCCCAGGACAAGAGATGCTTAGTCTGTGTTTCTGCTGAGCACTGCCCAAGTTACTCTCATGATTGATAGTCAGATGGTGGAGCTCCATAATGAGCAGGTGGCCTACTTTTCCCAGAAAGGCTGAAATGGTTCCTAATGACCTAATGGTGCAGGAAAGAGAATGAATTTGTTGTTCTGTCAGTGGACCAACAAAATAAAAAAACAAAACTTTTGAATGAACAATGTCTTCTGCAGTTTTTTACTTAATAAGCACAGCCGTGTCTCTCCTTGCGGTTTAAATCTGGTGTTGTTTTTCCTTTAGGGCTTTCTACCTCGACCAGTCCAACATGCCACCGAGCTCAGCACCCAAAGCTGCTCTCATAGATAAGGTAAAAAAAAAACCTCATTCCTGTCTTTATGACATCATGGAAAAACTTGAGTCCTCAATTTGATCTTATTTCTGCAGAGTAAGTGTTTGCACATGCTTGCTTTTGGTCCTTAGAATGGTGAACACAGATTCTGCTAATATACTTTAAAGTCAGGTTTAAAAGGTCCGCATTACATACCTGTTTATTTTTAGCAAGTGGTGATGTTGACTGCATTGCTGTATACAGAGTAACATATTTTTTGCATTATAAAGGCAGTGTTGATGCTTGTTGTCTTGCCATCAAAACTCACAAAGTTGACTTCAAATAAGGAGTGTAATTATCAGTAGGGAACTGACATGAACATGTTTTCCCAGATGGCACCTCTTGCTAATGGTGAATGTGTAAAGAGTGGATTACTAGCAAGTTTTGAATCCACTTGACAGAGGTGTACATGCACACCCTTATCTTTAGACGTGACTTTGCCCATATGCAGCTTACCTGTGTGGCTCATTGGATTGTGCACTGACCCCTCTGCCTTTTTTTCTCCTCAGCTCATGCGGCCTCTTAATGCCCTGGAGGAGCTCTACCGTCTGATGGAGAGTTTTATCAGTTGCCGCCGCACAGCTGCCTGTCAGTACACGGCCTGCCGCGCTTCTGGAGTGGGACTGCTCACTGTGGCCTCAGAACTCTGTTCACGTCTGGGAGCCACACACATTGTAATGTGTAACAGTGGCGTTCATCGGTGAGTGTAAGCACGTACAGAGAGTATATACATACGGTACACTCCTTTCAGTTCCTCACATGTCATCTGGAGTTAAATTACATGCTGCGACAGTACTTATTCTCTTTCTTGTGTCAGCTCCTCTGCAGTTATTCTTTCGCTTTGATTTCTCTACTCACCCTTACCGTCTTCAACACAGTTCTTAATTTATACTGTACTTTTGTCTCCTGCCTGTCTTTCAGTTCTATGGGACCCTCACTGATGGGGTGTCTATTAATACCTATTTCTATACATTAATTAGCAGCAAGCTATTTTAGTTAATAGGCTCCATTGTTTCTCATACCAGATTCGTGGCTTTTAAGCACTTTACACAGGAAGGAGACAGGTCAATTACCTCTATTCTCATTTTATTCTATATATGGCTACCTAATTTACCTGCTGCTGATGGTAGCATTCATCAGTGTGTGAGGACAGAAATATCCTGATCGTTTGTCACTGCTGATCCCTAGTTCTAGCTTTCATCTTTCATCTTTTACTCAGCTCTTTTCCTTCTCCCACCCACCCAGCACTCTGATCCCCTCTGTCTTTACCGCGAGACAGTTTCCATATCTTTTTGTCTCAGTCACACGCACAGGCTCACACTCACATTCATGCGTTCACTGGATGTGACTGATGGCTTGATAAACTGCGGTGGATGGAGCCGCCTGGCTGCCTGAGCTCTAATAGAAAGTTCCTGTCTTTGCAATGACTGCTGCTACTTTATTAACCCGCAGCTTGTGCTTGTATGTGTGTGTGAGTCTGTGCAATTATACTGTACACACTAGCCACAACTCACCCGACAGGCAGGTTAAGTGTACTGTGACACAGCAGGTGACAGGGCCTGCCATTTTTTGGATTATTTGTGAACTTGCTTTCTTCTTAAATACTGGTTTACCCTCCAAAGCTGCAGAATGATGGGAGTATTCAACCATAGAGTTATAAATGCGTGCTGTGCTACTTTTATCTGCAAAATCAATGTCATTTTCTTTGGCAGCCAAGGTTTTGTGCATAACTCCCTAAATGTTGATGGAATACAGATGACATATAAATGAACTTATTTCAGAGCTCGGTCTAAATTATTTTCTGAAAGCGTGTATGAATTTCTCATGTATACTAAATCTGGCATAATTGGAAAAACCTATGAAATCAAGCCAGTAGATTAGCAATGTGGAAATTGCATTATAGTGTGGCAGCTGTCTCAGGCACTATTGATTGGATTAGTTGGCTTGATGGATGAGTTTTAATAACAGTGAAAGCGTGATATTTTAGGGGCATCAGCAGTTTGCAGTATGTGGTGCTTCTCTCCAGATTTTTGGTCCACAAAAACCATTACAGAAGCAAAGGGAGAGTTCACAGTCTGTCAGAAAAACTAAAACAAATCCACTGGGGGAAAATATACCACAAGCACGAAGCTTCACATTCCCACACACTTACATGCTCACCTTTTTTTTTATTCTTGACTTAATTGCACCAATTACGCACACAATAGTTTTTCTGATACAAAAGATTTGCGTGTAAGCCTTTACTGCATTTTATCTTATCCCTTCTTTATTTAATCCCATATCTCTTTGCATTCTGCACCTTTCTTTCTCTTAGTCATTTTCTTGTTTCTGTCATTTATCAGTATGAACTCAGCTCTGCAGGAACACAAACTGTAAATGGGATATGGGCTGCAAAGACATAAAACAGAAGGTATAAATCACCTCGTCCTCTCCTATCTAAGCCTTAATGAAACGGGAAACCATTCTGCCTTATGCACAGACTTCGTGCAGTTCCTTCATCCTACTCCAGCGGAAGATATTTAAAGATCTTCTTGTGGTGATTTTTTTTCCCCGCTGCTTTATCAGCAGCAGAAGCGGCAGGTTTAAAATATTCTGGGGCGGCCTCTGAGAGGACATCTTTTTCTATTCTCTTCTGGGATATTTCTCAGTACATACTGGAGATGATTGTTAAGTTCATTACTTTTATCACATCATGTTATGCTGTCATAAACTAAAACTCAAGGGACCTTTTAAATCTTGATCAGATTGATTCAAATTAATGGCCTCTGGCAGGATCTTGTCCCTTACTGCAAGTGTGCTCATTTTTTCAGTGTTAAAGCCCTACTATGAGAGATGGAGATACTACAGTTCAGATTTCTTATCATTCTGTGGCAATGTTACTCAGTGAAACCAACCCTGGCATTGTTGAAACTTTGGACAGTTCAATTTGCAGTGAAAAGGCCCAGGATCGATATAGTAGCAGAGCTTGTTATCATAGAAAGGTCACCACAGCCTTGACACCTGTCACTGGCTCCCTTAAGGATTTACTCACATACTGCTGCATCTTTGAGGATTATAAGGCAAGAGATAGTGAAAACAACGCTGATATATGTGTGTGTGTGTGTGTGTAAAGATTTCTGTAACTAATGCATCACAGACTCACATCAGCAGTCCTTTTACAGACATTAAAGACAGCATATCACCTCTGGACATACAGTACACTGACTTGTCCTTGGACCCTTTCTCTCATCATCAATGAGAGGTATCAATCCCACTGACAGAAATACTGCATTGTCTTTCCAAGTGCTGTATTCAAGGTTTAATCCTCTCCTACTGTTCAGTTCAAAGATCAGGGGGTTTGTTATTCCACTGGAGTGTTTACTCACTGTGAGTGACATTTCAGCAGCAAGTGAAATGATTCATTAGTGTTGAGATGAGTGAAACTGAGGGCAGAATGCGGATGGTAAATGACAAGGTGTCAAGGAGAGCACATGTCAAAACTTGATAGAGTCGTACTGAATCGTGTCAGAGATTCATCATAGTATCTGGATCAATATCAGATTTTGAAGTTGGCAGGTTTTGTTTTCTGTTGCTGTTTGTTCAAGTCTCAGATCTTGATTTCAGTCACAAATGAGAGCCCCCGTCTGTTGCAAAGGCTGTTTTGTTGCCACGAAAGCCTGTTTAGAAAGCAAATGACTCAGTTTGTCTGTGTGAGGTAACAGTTACTATAGACTCACTATGTTTTATTTAGGTAATTACAAACTGTCTGCCTTGATGCTACAAAATTCACTTCTCTCCCAAAAAAAAGACAGCCGTATTTAAGTTTAAAAAAATAATGTATAATCCCTCTTTTGCTGCATTGACAACTAGAAGGCACTCAAGCGAGATGCTGACCCATGCCAAATGCTTGTCTAGACCTTGCACAAATTTAATATCACCTAAGAGTGTGAAAGAGGGCTCCGAGACCTTTCAAACCAAAGAAATTTTGTGAAAACTCAACAAACGGATGCTCAGATGCAGTTTAAGGCCAGTTTTACCTTGGCCCTGTCACTTTGACCTTTGACTGTTTGACCTCCAAATTAATGGGTGACCAGGGAAGGTCAAGATCAATATTGCCTCCGAGTATGGTCACCCTAGCTCTATTCCTGAAAGAGTTACAGGATGAACACAGGTTTGACCTTGGCCCTGTGACCTTGACCTTTGACCCCCAAATTAATGGAGGTCCACAGTGGGTCAGGGCCAATATTACTGTCAAGTTTGGTCACCCTAGCGCTATTCCTGATTGAGTTATAGGATGAACACAGACACAAACACACAGAGAGCACCGGCTGCCCATGGCCCGACTCCATCAGGGTGGGTAGAAATATGATCCATTTTCAACAAATTATTTAATCCTAACTGATGCACTAAGTACCCTCACAGGCTGTATGCAAAAATAGTCTCCCATAGGTTTTCTGAAAAGCTGCCTTGAGACCCAAACAACCAGCCTCTGGGCATCACCATATTGGCACCACTGCCTACTCCCAGGTAATCCAAAAATGAATTTTGAGGCGGAGTGTAAGCATAGCTGAAGCCGACTGAATGAAACAGCAAGATACAATACCTGTCACTCAAAGCAGCTATGCTCTTTGTTATGCACAAATATCAGTGTCTGGATCATCTAGACAGGTGAGGAGGATATCAAACATAGAGACCATAGTTTGTACTGGGCTATAAAGGTATATTTCTGCCTGTTTAACATGGGACTCTATGGCTCCTTTTCACCAGTTACACTGTGGTTCTTGAACTGGTGCCATTCACGTTCCCTGGAGCCTTGTTTCCATCTGCTGAACCAGGATGTATTTCCACAGGCTGTGCACAGTGAACAACAGACCATAATATGATAACTTATTACAATATCCACCACAGCTTTTTGGCAACATTTTTGTAGTTGTGCTACATTTATTTTATTTAGTTTATGCAGTATTATTTTTTGTTAAAACATTGTTAAACATAAACTTTAGCTTTTCTTAAATCTCAATAGCAGGTTTACACTGCAGTTATTGTACTGTACATAATGCATTTTCCCACTGATTTCTTAGATTTCTACATTGTTTCTATCCTCTAATCTTAACCTATACAAACTGCATGCCCATTTTGGATCAAGGAAAGACCATACAATTTTTTTTGGGTTCAATCTTGGAATCAAAGTTCCAGATCCTGATCGATTTTAGTTTTGGTTAAAATGCCCAAAACAGTTTAAAATTAGCTTGGTGAATTGCAGGTACCAATACTGCTGCAAAAAGGCGATTTGTAGACAGACTCCCTTCTGGAGCCAGCCTCCAGGACACTGATATCACTGCAGTTTTTGACAGTTGTGCATCACGGTACTGGCTCAGACATGGAGGTTACATAGTGTATTTTTTCATATCATTTTTTTCCCCTTGGAATTTTTTCTTCCCTGATAGCACAGGCATATTCCAAGATAATAATGCCAGGATTCATGGGACTTAAAAGAGCAGTTCAGGGTTTTCATTTTCGTACATGGGTTGGCCACCACAGAGTCCAGACCCCAACCCTGGTGAGGATGTTTGACATGTGCTGGAGAGGATGTTACACAATCTTAATGAAACATAAAAGCTCCTCTGGAGGAAAATTAATGATGTGTCAGTGCATAAGGTTATCAAAACAATACCACAACAAACATATGCTGTAATCAAATCTAAAGGTGGCCGAACAAAACATTACAATGCATGTTTTTTCTTTGGATGAGCAGAGTATATAAAATAGCCACAAATACTAGTTGTCTATTTCGCAGTTGGACACATCGGATACATATGCAGACAGAGCATTTTTGAGCTTGACCTTATGTTTCCTCTCTGACCAACAGCTGCACACTGAGTGTGACATTGGAGCAAGCCATTCTGCTAGCCCGAAACCACGGTCTGCCCCCCCGGTGCATCATGCAGGCCACTGACGTCATGAGAAAACAGGTATGTGTTTTTAATTGAGGTATGTCTCACATAAAGGCCCAGTCTGCCTTCACATAACCTGTCCTGATATTTTGTTGCTCTTGTTCTTTGTGCTTTAATTCACAGTGGGATTTTGCACCCACAGTGAATAGATAAGCATTATACTTCATATAATCAGACTAACCTGCCAAAATGATATTGGTGTTGGATTTTACTGTGCCAGTAAAATTGCAGTTATAGTCAATGCTTGATTTCTCAAGATTATTATTTTTGGTGTATTTTAAATACAATAATACGTATAAAAAAGCTTTTTATTCTTTTGGATGACAAAAACTAATTTTCGCAAGGATAAATCATTATTGTATTCCTGTCTGTATTTTCTTCTTGCTTTTCCTCTGCTTCATCTGCGATCTGATTTCACATTCGCTGCTCACAGAGTAGGATCCTGACCAATGAGCGAGTAAAAAAAAAAAGCGTAATGAGAAATTGAACAGACTGGTTGAAAATCTGGAGCTTGTTTGTTCATCTGTAAGTCTATTTGGAGTTGAGGGAGTGAATGCTGAGTACTTCCTAACTGAATGCATGTTTTCACCCCACAACTGAGATCCTGTGGGAGGAAACATGTTTAATTTGTGCGCTTGGTGAGTTGGGCCACCAGCCAAGAAGCTGTAACCCTACTCATTGTTTGACCTTCACCGCCGAATGTTGCAAGAAGTTAGAGATTTTTTTATTGAAAATGAAAAAATGCAAGTATGACAGCACTGCTTATAAATTCATTTGTCTTATATACTCTCCAATATAATAGAACTTTTTGGTGATGTTTTTTTATTATGTTATTTTTCCTCGTCTGTCGTGAGTTTTTTTGTGTCATCACTGACCTAGACACCACTGAGCAGAGATTGTTTAGTCCAGATAGAGAGCAGAGGGGAGTCTGCTCTGCTCCGCTGTGTCTGCGTCTGCCTGTGCATGTCCTTCCTTTCAGACATCAGCTGATGAATTTAATGAATATGAATACCACACAGGGGCTGCATGATACCTCTTTTTCATTGCTGAATAGTCGTACTTACTCACCAAAAGGTTATCACCGCAGCGTACGCTCCCAGCAGGAACCATCAATCTAACGTAGACCCTGTTATTCACGATGAGAATGCACAAGTGATTTGGACAAAATAGGTCGAGTCACAGCTTGGATATTAATAAATGTATGCTTGGCAAATTCCAATAAAGAAAGTATATTGTAAACAGTGTATACAGTAGCTGCTTTTTTCTATTGCAGCATATGGCACAAACATGCTATAATGCACTATATCTTTTAATGCATGCATGAAAATATTTAAAATTTGCACATCCTGAGAACAGTTGGCAGAGCTGCTGAAGACAGATCAAATGGAATAAACCAGATTTGGCACACTGAATAAAAACGTACTTCAAGGAAATATTTATTTTACCTCCACTCTGATTTTTCAGTCTTTAGAAATCCCTGGCAGCATATGAAGTTTCAGTTTTAGGTGCAAATTTATCATTATTGAACACAGAGCCGGCAGGTTTTATTTCATATCGAGTGACAAGCAAATTTAAAAAGAAATTAAACAACTTACTGACCAAAGTGCTGTCCAATTCACATTTCACAGAATCGATAAAAGGAGCATAGTGACAATAATAACAAATAAAAAGATAAAACAGTGAAAGTGAAATGCTCAAGCTCAGACTGATTTAAAAGCCAGAGAACAGGAATGGGTTTTTAATCAAATTTTAAAGGGTTCCGCTGTTGGTGAGGTCCTAGTATGGACAGGGAGTGTGTTCTGTAGTTTGGGCGCAATAATGGAAAAGTGTAGACATCGAGACAACTTAAAAGATCACAGGGATGAGAAGGTGTTTTAAAACCATGAATGAAATCTTAAAATCAACAGACCTAGAGGCAGTGCAAAGACACTAAAACATGCATGATGTGTTCTCTCTTTTTGTTTGCATCGTAAAAACCAAGCAGTGGCGTTGTAGACGAACCGCAGGCAAGAATGAAGAGTGACTCGCACAAACTATTGCAGTGATCAAGTCTTGATGAAATAAAAGCAATACAGGATGTGGTGAAAAGTTCATATTGTAATTACTGCAGGCAAAATTGTGATTAATTTTGATTTGTGTCTACTTGGTTCTCAGAAGAAGTGCACTGATTACTCTCGTGGTAACAATTTAACTCCTGTCACATACAATTCTGTCTAGACCTTAGTGTGGTGAAATATCAGTGCCTACATTTGCAACACAAATATTGGACACTTTGGTGCACTTTGTTACCTCAGACACAGCTGTTTTTTATTAACTTATTTATCCATCACATTTTGATGTGGGCTTGTCTTTTTTTAATTACTTCTGAGCTCATAATAAAAACCTTCTAATGCAGAACAAGTTAGTACTGTTTGATATCAATGGCCTCACGACCTTGTAAAACCAAATGAATCATATTTGATAAATATGATTTCTAGACCCTTAATTTAACAGTGGAATATTTTTCCTTAAATACATGTTGTATACTATAAAATAAATACGGTACACTGACAATTTAGTAGGAAGCAGAAGACAAGCGTCAGAGGATCTTCAGATGGTTCATCCAAAATGGCATCCTCTTGCATATCAATCGATTGTCTTTATTTGTATAGCGTATCTTGAATATCTTTTTGCATATTTTTCTCACTGGTTTGAAGGTCCAGTAAACACTTCAGTATCGAAGAATTAGAATTTTCTGCAACTTTTTGATGATTTAGGCTTTGCAGGGTTAAAGGTCCCATCTTTTGGCGGTGCTGAGGTTTATATAAATTCTGTAATGTAAAATAAACCCTGTAGAAATATGAAACTTTCTCTGTCAGTCTGAGTCTCTTGTCAGTCCGGAGAAATCTCCACAACAAAATAGATAGCAGGAAAAATGATCCATTTGAATATTTGCAATTTGTGACATCACAAGTTAACTAAACATAGTCAAGCTAAAGTGTATTAGTCCCGCCCCCAAGAGCCAATTGCAAACTGCAGATGTTAAATTTAAAAACATCACAATTTACAACCAATCATAATCAACATGAAATTACCCCCACCTCATCAGGAACTGTCAATTTTTCTGACAATCCTAAAAGTGCATTCTTGTGTGTTATGATTCCAGGCCACATTGGCAATAACATCTACCAATCACAGTATTTTACGGTGAAAAGAGGGTAGCGCCATCTCCTTAGAGCAAAATCAAAGTGCATGAAAATCAACAGAAGTCTTTAATAGACAGATATAAATTAAATGTTGACATATGGAACTTTTAAAACGTCCATAGATAAACGAGCTTGTGCAGATCTCAGTGACTGATCTTTTGTAGGTGCTGTGTCCTTTAGGAACATCCGGGGCATCGCTGTCTGGGGGCGTCAGAGTGGATGGCTGTGATAGGCATCGAATAATTGCTGATGCTATCCCACTGTCTGTATATAGTTAAGGTCAGACTGTAAGATAGCCATTGAAACTGAGAGGTCAGCTAATGCACTTTGCTCAGTCTCGATGCTGATGACCTTTTGGGACGATGATTTGATTGTGTGTTTTTGCTTGCGTGGGACCATCAGACATTGAGAGAGTGTATTTATGAGTGCAGGTGTTTCGTGACTCTAAACTGAGATGCTGAGTTGGTTCCTTTGCTGCTGTAGTTGTGTGTCTGTTGACAGTGCGCAGCCAGCATTAGCAGAGTGCAGACACACTCCTGACTGAGCATAATAACACACACACATGGCCACCATCCATCTTCTATATGCATTACTACTAACTTTTATTTCCTTACAGAGACTTTTCTGCATATTATAGTTTGCATACATAGCTAAATAGAAGCAAGATAGTGTAGAGCAGCCTTTCCCAAAATTAACTGTGAAGCCTTTTTTGTCGAGTTTTTATTTTGTTTATTAGATTGTGAATTTTTTTCATGTTTTTATGATTATTTCGTTAATTGTCCGTTCATTATCATTCAGCCTGTCGATTATTTTGTTAATTTTGTTAATTATTTTATTCTGTTTTTGTTCTTTTTTATTAATTTTATTTTCCTTATTTTTGTTTGTTTTATCAATATATTGCTCATTTGTGTTCATTTATTTTATTTTAACTATTTTATCAATTTTCTTGATGATTTTGTTCAGCTTCATTTATTTTGTTAGTTATTTTATTCATTTTCTTGATTATTTTTGTTGATTTTTATTCATTTTGTTATTATCTTATTGTCTTCCCTGAGCCGTTCTGCTGGAGGTTTTTCTCTTCCGTTAAAGGAAATTTTTCTTTCCCCGTCGCCCTTGGCTTTCTCTTGGTGGTTCTGTTGGGTTTATTCTCTGTATAGTCTTGAGGGCTCGGCCTTGAATTGTAAAGCACCTAGAGATAATTGTCGATTATGATTGGCGCTATACAAATAAAATTGAATTGCATTCAATTGAAATGATTTAATTCATTTAAAAAAATATATATTTTTGTTCATTTTGTGAATATATTGCTCATGTTTGTCATTTTCTTGATGATTTTGCTCATTTTTATTTACAGTACGGTATGTTGTTTATTATTTTTGTAATTAATAGTCACCTTATCGTGGTGGATGGGTTTGTTTGCTTCAGCGATCCTAGGAGCTATGATGTCGGGGGCAATTTGCCCCTGGTACGGTCTCTCAAGGCAAATTGGTCCTAGGTGACAGGGCAGACTAAAGGCCCATTTATACTCTACACAAGTGCGTTGTGTATCAAACGTTGTCAAACATTGCTGGCATTTATACTCCAATGTGTACTTTACGTGGGCGTGGATATACACAATACATTCACTAGCAGGCAGTGTGGATTTCAGACTGTTCTCTACTGTGGAGTTAGATTGGAATTCTGTCTGAAAATACTAAGCGAAAAAATTTTTGTCATGAGTCATTACCGTATGTCTCAGACATTTTATTTGTTACCTCCAATAAGTGATCTGGTCCATCTTTAACTTTTTGCTCTGTTATTAAGATATTGCAGCAAATAATCCGACAAATGACTGCCGTGCTAGGGTTTGATTACATGTTGCTATGGTAACTAGTCTTCTGGTGGAGTCGGACCGAGTCAGACCTTTGTATTTTGTATTTATTCAATTTTGACATACAATAGTTTTACCTGAGATACACTCAACTGCATTTGTGGATAAGTGTTTACACTAACAACACTGTAATATGACTTGTTGTCATATTACAGTGAAATTTTAGCATGTCTGTAGGCTAGCAATTACTTACAGTAGCTTCGTCTACATCGTACTCCATTCGTACAAATATGGTTGCATCCTGTTTTTGCCTCCAAGATGTCGTCCAAGATGTCCCTAATTAGTGATATGGGTTTTTCAGGGTCAATACTGATACTGATTATTAGTAGTGAACGAGGCCGATAACCGATATTTGGAGCCAATATTAATTTGCAGTGAAAGTGTAAAAATTGGCGTAAAAATGTTAAATAATACAAACACTTAACTTGGTTTAAATGCCTAAAGCATGTTTATTTAACCAAACAAATAGAAAATAAATAGCTCCAGAAGTGCATGGATCCTAGATTCACAAGTTATTGTAGTAGTCGTGAGCTGTAGAGTTTTTTATGTGACTTTCACACAAGCACACTATTCTCCACATTACATACATTCTCCCCATTGATAAAACATAGTCTGCTGAGTGTTCGCAGCCAGAACGGACAGCTAATGTTATGGTAAAAACTAATCAGCCTCCACCTCAGCATGTTTCCCTACAATAAAACAAGTGAATTGAGTTTTTACGTGTTCTCTCCCAATCACACACACATGCTTTTACTATCACAGACTGTTTGACTGTCGATATTATCAGCAGCTTCTTTCAAGTAATTAGCAGACATGTCGAGAGATACTGTATTTAAGTAAACACAGCAGCAGCTAATGTTTACTCCGCTCTTACGTTATTCTGCTGCACACTGTAACGTTAGTAGATATAGAACACTGGAATGTTTATTACAATTTCGGGAGAGTTTTCTGCATTTACCTTCGACACATGTGTTTGCTCTCCGGAGCTTGTCCACACGAGAAAACGTTACCTCTCTGCCGTGTGTGTGTGTGTGGTTTGCTTAACCAATCAGATGGCGCCGTAGGCGGAACAATGCTTGAGACAGCAGTGGCAGGAGAGAGAAAGGGGGGGGGGCAGCTGAGCCGAAATAGCCTAGTTTTTAATTGATTTCTTGGTATCGGGCCGTCGGATTTAAAAAAACACTGATACCGATATACGTCAAAATTCCAAATATTGGCGCCGATAATCGGCCCAGCCGATAATTGGTCGACCTCTGTCACTAATACAGTATGTATAGTCTATGGCACAGATTGTCTGTCTGTATTGAGCCATTTCTGTTAATCTTTCAGTGTTTTAAGTTGCGTTTCTTCTTCTATTCTTTCATGAGCTGTACTGCGTGAGAGCGCCCACACTGTTTCTAATGGCACTGATCCATTTCCTATGTTAACGACAGATCCATAAGTCCCTCCAAAACGGACCAAACTTTAACATACCACACATACGGAAGCGGAGAGAACGCCCCCTTGTATCCATACTGTATGTGGTTGTAACGTAGCGTATAAATGGGCCTTAAGAGTGATTCAGAATATCCTTATGACTCTGCCATCCTGTGAGTCCACTATCGACAGGAAGCGTCATAAGGGTCCGGTGCTGTGTGGTTTGGGTGGCAGCCGAAGGCAGGGGCCTGAGTGGTCCAATCCCTGATTGCCAAAAACTAGCTCCAACAGGGGGAGACCCTGGGGCAGACCCAGGACATGCTTGGAGGAACACGTACAGTGGCCTGAGAATGCCAGGGGGTCCCCCCAGATGCTCTGGAGCAGGTGACTGAGGAGGTGGAAGTCTGGGCTTCTCTGTTTAGGCTGCTGCCCCCGTGGCCCTGACCAGGATAAGCGGAAGATGGTGGAAGGATGGATATTTTAATAATTTTCTTGATTGTTGTGTTCATTTTTATTCACTTTGGTTATTATGCTATTCATTGTCTTCATTATTTCAGTCATTTTTTCAAAACATTTTTGTTCATTTTGTGGATATATTGTGTTCATTGTCTTGATAGATTTGTCAATTTTTGATAATTTTATTGATTATTTTGTTAATTGCATCCATTGTGTTTCTTATTTCTTGTCTTGATTATTTTGTTCATTTTCATTCATTTTGTTAAGCTTTTTATTAATTGTCTTGATTACTGTGTTCATTTTCATTCATTTTGTTAAGCTTTTTATTTATTGTCTTGATTATTTTGTTCATTTTCATTCATTTTGTTAAGCTTTTTATTAATTGTCTTGATTATTGTGTTCATTTTATTTCATTTTCTTTCATCAAACTGCAGCTGGTGTTTAAATGATAGGGTTTCAAATTGAAACTCGTGTCTTTTCTTTATAACCTTCAATTAATTTAATTATGGGAGCTGTTACACCAGTAGGAGTGATACATTTTTCTCGCAGCCATTCATGGCCTCAGATATTTATTAGATATGCGCATCCGCTGTACTTTATTGAATTTTTCACCCACAGATCAAAATGAGTGTATTTAGCTCGTGTATAATTATCTTTGAAAACACCAAAGTGGGAAATAGCTGTATTTGGAATTTAGCGCTGCGGGTTTCTTTCTGACAATAAAAATTGTGGCGTCATTTTGTATAAGGTGGAATTCGAGAGCGTAGAATCTTTAAACTCAGCAATTTGCCTTTTACAAAATGCTGAATCACTAGACTCAATACCCAGAGGGCAAAGATGTTTCTGGCTTATTGTCTAAGACTTTCTTCTGCTCTTCTCTCTCTATTGTTTTTCTTCTCCCCTGTCGTATATATAGTACTTGTATCTTGACCTGTGATGTGATGAGTTTATATTACCGGTACATGCATATATTTTTTTTCCTTTCAGGGAGCAAGAGTTCAGAATTCTGCCAAGAACCTGGGAATAAGGGATCGTACACCGTCTTCTGTGCCGAGGTAAAACTTCAATCACTGTCTAAATTATAGCACAAGCAGTGCATGTTATAACTGAATAACTAGAAATCAGAGATACCTGATATACATTTCTCCTGACATACTGATTTCCTACTCAGTCTTTGCTTCTATTAATTTCAGATCTTATAAGCCCAAGGTTATGTAATCACCTTCCTATCGCCTTAGTACATTCAGAATTAGAGCTGTCCAATGTAGTGAAAATGTCATATTGTCGTTATTTTTTCCAATATTGCAAATGATATTCCGATGTGAGTCGACTTGCTTACCTGTACCATACAAATGACCAGTTTTGAAATATTTCTTATTCTCAAACAAATCACCACATTTCTTTTGATTCTACATTTTTCCAAATCTAATAAAAAAAGAACAAAAAATAAACAAAATTAGCAATAACATAAAAAATGACTTCAGTTATCAATTTGCAAAATGAACCGAATTTTTTAAAACAATCAACAAATGTAACAAAATAATCATGAAAATACTAACAAAATGAACAAAAATTACATAATTATAAACCAAACAAACAATAGTAAACCATTTGACCAACATAAATCATCATAATATGATTTTGACTTTGCTGAAATTTTAAATAGCAGCCTTCACAGGCTGCGATTGGTATTGAGTTAGGTGTGTCCTGTCTCTTCATCTCTTACGTTTACTGAGATAGAGTGGCTAACTGGTGCCCCTTCCAGCTTTGCCTCATGGGGTTTAACTTTGGAAAAAAGTGCCTTACAGTCAATGATGAGCAACAGATGATTTTTTGATCCAGAATGAATTACACATGCGATATCTGTCAGTTTAAAAGAGAACAAATTGCAGAAGTTGCACCTTGTTATGAAGCTGTTGAGGCACAGTATAAACAACCTGAAAGTCATATACAGTACATGAGGTCATTGTGTTTCTTCACAAGCTGCTCAGAGCTGCTGAAGAGGTTCTGCAGCTCTAGATTAGCAGATCTGCGCCGATTTTCACCACTTTTTCTATTTTTTTCTTGATCAATGAGGTGAAATTTGCCAATAGTGGCCACTTCGGTGTTGGTGCTGTATACCTTGTGAGATGGAAGTGATGCATTTTGAGTTACAGTATTTCACTTAAAACTGACAAATGTCAACTTTATTACCTCCGTTAAAGAGGTTATGTTTTTGTCGATTTTAGTGTATGTATTTATCTGTTTGTTTGTTTGTTTCTTCACAACATAACTCAAAAAGTTATAAATTGATTTTGAGGAAATTTTAAGAATACAGTAGGTCAGAAATGGTACAAGGACCAATCAGTTAGATTCTCGTAGTGATCTGGATCATTTTCTGGACCCAGAAGATTTTTAAAGGTTTCTTCACCATTGTGAGACGGGGCAAAATTCAACATTTGTCTTTGTAACGCCACAAATAACATCCAGAAAATTTAGCCAAAAAACAAAAGATAACACCATAATAAATTCTATCAAACCACAAAGTTTGATTCAGATATGGACAATATTTCAGATACAGTGATCCAGAATGCTTATACTTACAGGGGGTTGAGGAAAAATAGCTACTGTAAGGTCGTAAATAAAGCCATAGACATGCAACTGACACCAAATTGTAGTGGAAATTCTACTGATGCACTAATGTGCCCACACATTTGACATATCCTCAACATTTACGGAGCAAGAATCAGAAGAAAACCGCCATTATTGAAATATTATTTTTCAAGAATAAGTATGAGTATTGAACTAATAATAATATGCACGTGATTCCAAATGTTAATGGTAGGTTTCACGGTCAAAGAATTCAATAATGATGGTCAAATAAATGTATGAATTTTACTTTTGGTGCAATAACATTAAAGGGAAAATGAGCATAGGTTCAAATGATAATGGAATGATATCAAGAGAAACTGAGCTGCCTTGTTGGAGGTCTGATGTTTTACAGTGGCAAACATCATATGTAAATTATGGCTTCATTGAAATGGACCCAAAAAAAAAATTCTACATCTTGTGTCATTGACTTTAATGCAGTTTTGTTTTATTTTTGATAGTATCTGATAAAGGCATCCATAAGAAATAATAGAAATAATAATATATTAATGTGTCAGTTTGACTCTGAACAGAACAGCTTTCTGCTGGTTTCCACAGACTTTTTCACTATTCTACTTTGTGTTTATAATACAATCCAATCGATCAGTAAAGTGAAAGGTCTGAAATCAGTCCAAAAATGCAGTATGCTTTCGTCTTTTCAGTTTATGGAAGCATGGACAAGCCCTGATTTTTTTTTTTTTTTCTTATTTGTATTTTACTGGAATTACTTGTACCTGTAAGGGGCATTTCTAAGTGTAGTTGTACCTTTTGTAAATGCATTTACACAGTGCTGCGGGTCTGTGTTCAGTATGTACTTTCTGTGCAGGACTGGGGCCAAATGGTTCCATTAGATGGAGCTCCCTCTGCTCGGTAGCTCTAAGAGGAGGACAAGGACTGCAGCTGCCATTTGGCTGTGACATATAGGCTTTTGTGTGACAAGCAGCCCTTTTGAACCTTTTAGTAAAATGGACAAATATAATTAAGTAGCGTAATGATTGTGTTGTGTTGAGACACTGTGGTCAGGGAGCAGAATCGCTGCACTCTCTATAGGTTTATGTTGAAAATGTTGCAGTGTGAGGGAAGGCTGCAGGGTGTGCATGTGACTAGGAGGCAAGATTAAAATAAAAGTTTCAGTTTTTACCCTGAAGCTGTTTTATGGACTGGGGGGCTCTGATTAGAATATAAGCAGTTAT
>JAQQAE010002098.1:0-23150 GCA_029823295.1 Pseudamia nigra
GGTCATTCAGTATATTCAGGTCGTCACATGACCTCATTCTTTGACACATACTGTTGCTGAACCTAGACCTGACCAACCCCACATCACAGCACTGCCTTGTACAGTAGGCACTAGGCATGATGGGGGATCACTTCTGCCTGTCTTCTTACCCTGATGCGCCCATCACTCTGGAACAGGGTCAATCTGGACTCATCAGACCGCATGACCTCCTTCCATTGCTCCAAAGTCCAATCTTTATGCTCCCTAGCAAATTGAAGCCTTTTTTTCCAGTTATCTTCAATGATGAGTGGTTTTCTTGAGGCTACACAGCTGTTCAATCCCTTGAGTTCCCTTCACATTGTGTGTGTGGAAATGCTCTTACTGTATTTTCTTAAATTAAATCCAGGTGGTGACTTTTTTTTTGGCCAGGCAGTGTTGCCAAAACTATGAAATAAACTATAGGGCTTAAGGCCAAAAGTGTTATTGCAACAAAATTTTTCACATGTTGATACTGATAATGATCACAATACATGTCAAATCATATTTAAAAAAAAAAAAACCCCGATGGCAGAGGAAAACAAACTCATTAATTTATCTTGTGCCCCTTAATCCTCGCAAGGGTCAAGTAGGTTCTGGAGCCCATCCCAGCTGTTTTGGAGTGAAGGCAGAGGTAAAACAAATCGTGGTGAAAATAACCATTAGAACAATTACTGCAACAACAAAAATTACATTGTGACAAGGCTAATTATCATTATTTTTTTTTCCTACTCTTTTACAGTTTTACAGAAGTCACAGGCTTTAATCAGGAATTTCCTATTAATGTATCCCACTACTATAAATGTGAACAATCTCTAAAGCTGGTGTTAGTTTCTGAGTTGGTGTCTGTTTCTCCATTTCTGCAGAGATTCCTCCCAGATGCATTCCATCATTCTCTGACTCTCTCACTAACTGCATTTGTTTGTTATACTTTTATGTAGTAGTTGCTTACCTACTGTGGTAATCGTATTATCCATTTTGGCAGGCTAACAATGGCTACGTCACCCAGTATCCCATAAACATAACTGCTTGGTGATTTGTGATACCCTTTGTGTGTTTGCTTGTGTGTGACATGTCTATAAGAAATAGTGTCTTTATCCTGTGCTGGTCCATTAGCCAACAATGGAAGTGGGGGGGGCGTTACCAGAGAGTCATTTGATCAGAGAGTGACAGTGCTTTGCTGTGAAAGGTGAGACTAAAATTCTCCTGCCCTCATAACACTCAGATGCATCTTTGTTTTTTTTTTCCCTTGTTTTCCCTCGTTACCCATCTACTGCATCTAGGCTGTTTGTATGTGCATGCGAGCATTTTTCTTTCCTATTTTCTGCATTCTACAGACAACGCTCCTCATACTATCCACCAGGACTCTTTAACTACTGTCTCCCACACACCGTGTCACTGTTTGTGTAGAAAATTACGCTGAAAAGCGCAGTTTCAATTGAGCTCCAGAGGTTCCACTATGACTCTCTCAATCCGCGGTCCTTTCAGTTCCCTTGATGCCACAACAGCACGTGTTCCAAACCACAACTTCCTGCTGGAGATGCTCACCGATTGGCTGAAAACGGTACATACCCCTGACACGCCTTGCTTACTGAGGTTCCTGGCATTCGTCTCTAGCCTTTCTGCCCAGGCAATTAGAGGTTTAAATCTGTTACGCGACTGTGCACACACACACATGCAAACATCCCACCACAGACATCAAGAAAAATACACACATACAGACACACTACTGCTAGACTCAGCGCATTAGCAAACGGCACACAAGGGCTGTGCTGCAGAGGACAGCTGCCAAGTGTGACTGGCTGTGTCAAAACACAGCACTCACCCCTGCACACTGTGTCTTATTCCACTATTTAATGGAAGTGCTCAAAATAAAACAATCCGCAAGGAAAGGTGTAAAAGGGCCAAATAAATATCATTTGAAAACAACATAAATGATTAATGATGTCGAGGGAAAACATACGGTAAACAGTTGAGTCTTATGGTAAAAAGATGTTTCAGTTGTAGATTTGCCATATTTTCATTCTGTCTGTGGCCCTCCCTTTAAACCACACACTTAACCCACAGCAGGCAGTGAAACCCAGACCACCTATACGAAGCTTTCCATTTCCATACCACATAAACGCTGACGTACAGCTGTGGATGTACTGATTGACAGATTACACTCTACACAGAGATAGTAAAAGAAATACTTAATGATCAGCTAAAATTAGAAGCCTGAGTCTGGTGTGCAGAGGCAGTCCCATTCGTTCTGCTTAGCTGTGTTTTGCACGGGATAAAATTAAATTAAGGAAATGTTAAACTACAGTTTCACATGATGTGTAAACACAAGGGTGCAGCAGCAGTCGGGCTGTGGAGGGGAATTCCAGCGCTGATCTCTCAGCTGGCTGCCATCATCCCATTCAAAATGACAAACGCTAGAATTAGAAAAGCGAACGAGCCAAATAAAATTCTCGTCATAAAAAACATATTAAATCCTTATTAAATTTACATCCCACGAGTGCATTTGGTGCAGCTTTAGACTCCCTATGGTAAGGCCATAATATGCAGTGATGCAGCTAATGCTGCCTGGCTCATATGTTTTCTTTGGCATTTAGGAGTACTTGATACAGGTTAAAGTTTAAGGCTATAATGCACTGAGCGGAATTCCAGGACCCGCTGCCAGATAATGACCCTAATCTTTCCGAGAAGAGACTGGTGCAAAAGTGGTAAATTGTTTCCCCAGGGTCAGGAAGAGCATATACAGTATGTGGTAGTAGAGCAGAGACCGGCAGTGGTGGAAACACTGGCTGCCAGGCCATTATCGATTATGTTAATTAACAGAGAGGAAACATGGTCCTTTCTGTAGTCCTGTAAAGGAGAAATGAAGGGAGGAGCAGAGCTACTGGACCTCTTTTCCATAATTTAAGAATCTGGAGATACACTGACAATATGAAACTATTAACTATAGTTCAAGCAAATAAATAAACACGGATACAAATTGGGAGTGTAAGAAAATATGCATGCACACAGTATTACGATTATATTCTCAAGTTTTAATAAACAGTGCAGGTAAGAGAACAAATGGCTAAATAGTCTCTTGCTTTTTGTGCTATGATGCTGCATGCATGCATCCTCCAGTGTCTTTGACCATAACACAACTGTGATCAGTATATTATGCGTTTTCCTATAACAAGGCAATATCACAATATACTGAATCAAAACCCCATATCCTCTTATATATGTCACAAGAGATTCTTGCCAATGTGCAGCCATAATATGGGCATATATTATACACATGCCTTACAGCTGGTGCTCAGCAGTGACTCGGAGAGCTTTGTTGCAGGCCACTTACTGTTTTTCATTGTTTTCAGGCTTCATTTTATTTCCATAAATTACAAGCTGCCAAGGTTGGTCTGAGGCCAAGAATAAAGACAATAGGAGATACAGTATTGAGGAAGGAGGATTTTTTTTTTTTGGGTGGGGGAGGGGGGAGTGGGAGGGGCTGCAGCTCCATGCAGAAACCCCTCTCTTGGGTTGTGCTTATGTGTATGTATGTGTGCCAATTTGCCGATCAAACAGATAGAAAAAGGAGCAGAATGGTGCTGTGGGTGGTCTCTAATAATCCACCTCATTAGGTATGAGTATATCTGGTGTTTTTGCGACTGCATCTGTGGAGGCTCACAGTCAGTGAAATCTGCTGTTAAGCTCTATAACCACTGCTGGATACAACCACTAATCAGTGTCTTGAGTGGTCATAAAAATTTTTTTCCATATAACAGTCTTAAATAATGAATCTTTTCCTATGTTTAAAAAAACATTTCAATGTGATCGGAAGAAGTACGCACTCATTAACCAGCCTGACCGTAGGGTGATAATGGCTACAGGTGGGGTCCAGCCCCACACTCACCTCTAACAACATGGGAACTTACCAAATCCATTTGCACCAACCAAATCGAGCCCCCGTAGTTAGCTACATAAACCAGGCTCCACTCTATTAAGTTATACAACTGGTTCAGAAGTAAAGGTTTACCTCCCTCCCACTGTATCCCACTGAGCGAGATAAAAGTCCTGCCAGCATGTTTCATTTGTCCCAAAGCTGCCACATCCAGCATGTTTCTTATGACATTTATGAGCTGACTGATGGGACAATACCCAGACTGCCTTTTGTGTTCATGCGTGAGCACTTGACCACCAAAGACTTTCTCTGTTTGCTGCTGACTGATGGCGATGTCAGAGCAGTGCATACACAGAGGGAAAGTACAGCACAGTGTTCTCATGATAAAAATAGTTGATACCCGTAATTATCACAGTAAATGTCAGATCTTTGTTTTATTCATGTTTCAAGGCTGATTTCTGGCCCTCAGTGAAAGTTGAAGAGGCTTGTTTGTGGTTTGAATTTATCGGTAAAATATGCTTCGAGACAAAAATGATGAAAACTCAGTGAAACATGCAAGAAGGCAAAGAACATTTTCTCTCTGAACTCATGATTTTGAAACAATCTTTGTTCATTTAGTTTCCATTGAATTCATGTTGGTTACTTCAGTAACATTCAGTCAAACTACATCAAATCATGATGCATGTATTTTAAGGATAAATACTGATTTATCATCCAGCTGTAGGTGAAAGTTTTCTTACACAGCTGTAAAAGGTCTCTTCTTTCACCTGCAACAGGAGTAAGAGCTCCACCATGCTTTGGCAGCGTAACAGGGTTTTCTTTATGTTGCTACCGGAAAAGTATGGTTTTAAACACAAAATATTTGTTCTTGGAGGCCTGATGATGTCGATACCATTTTGGTATAAAGCACGGTGTACAGTGTACTGCGTGAATATTTACACTCTGTCATACTTGAAGTCCTCAGGGATTGCAAAATGGAGAAACATAACATAACCACATAGTAGTACAGGCTAAAAACGGTCCAATAAGCTCCAAATAAACTCAATACGTTTCCGTGCATGAGGGGAGACGGCGCTATGCATGTGAGGACGAGCAAACAGAGAAGCAGAGTAAGGACGTGGACGCGTCATTAGACTTGGTACCGCGACAGTAAGAGATGTGAGGAGAACGCTGCTGAGAGAGGCTTATATGTTCCACCTCATTATCTGATGTGATTGTAATCAGAGAGTGAAATTTATGATGGTGATTACGGGCCTTTGACCTCAAGGGACTAGAAAAAAAATATCAAAACAAAGCAAATAATAATCACTGTAGTGTAACTTATCAGCCAGACTTCTGGCAGTAAAACTGCCGAAGTTGCAAGAAACTGCAGGGAAAGAGAGACATGTCAACTGGTTTTAATGAGCTCAGATTAGTATTTTCATTGCAGTACAAATAGATAAACACATTGCTCACCGAGTGACATGAGATAAATAAGACCGTAAGATAAAAAAATAAGTAGGGGTACAACACAGCATAGGTCTCCCATTAGTTTTTTTTTGTTTTTAATAACTTACTTGTTTGAACTATTAAATGAAAATAGAGGATTAGTAGTTCCCAAAGCTCAAGAAAACATCCTCAAATGCTTTGGTTTTGTCCACAGCCCATAAAGAAGTAAAACCCAAAATAAAACTCAATTATAGTATAGCATCAAAACTGTTGTTCTGTTGTATTCATTGTACACACATTGCAAGATTGTTAAATAAGTACTAATTCAATTTTATTTGTGCAGTGCCAATCGTAATCACTGATTATCTCGAGGTGCTTCACAATTTGAGGCTGAGACCGTGAATGACTTGTTGAGATTTAAGTCTTTTTTAATTTTGTTATTTTAATTGTGAGTTAAACCGCTGTCCGCCAAGAAGACTATAGGATTTCCTCTTTCAATGACACAGTGGTGAACCAAGAATACTGAAAACATATGAAATGTCTGACCTTGAACTTATAGACATATGCATGTGTTGACACGATGCCAGAGACGGTAGCGACGTGGCTAAGGCAACACTGCCAGTGGATAATATAACACCTCATTAATGCTGACCAGGTCTGAGAATAGAAGGCAAAAGGGCCAAAAATAAGCACCTGAAAGGAGGGTGGGCATAAGGGGGGAGGGGTCTGACATCCACAAAAACAAATCAAATGGCCACAGGGAAACTGAACGAGCTTGGTTTTCAACCACCACAAAATAGGACCTTATTTGTGTGTGACAGCTACAAATAACCACAGTCACTCACAAACATCAGCAGCAGCAGTGAAGTGCGGCGGTCAGCAGCGGCGCAGGGTCTGCACTGTGGACTTTCTGTGCTAACGTATTCCATCTCTCTTTAAGCTCACCCGTGTCAGAGTACAAAAAAAGAAAACCGGCTCACCTCAGTCGCTGTGAGCTCGCAGGCAGGTTGGCCTCACAGTGCACACTCTATCCCCTGCTAGAGCCACCTCGTCGGGAAACTATTCCCTCTGAGCCACCAGCAAATAGCTCAGAAGCTGCGGGTGTGTGTTAGTGATCAATGAGCAGTGAGCAAGGCGACAGCTAGTTAGTTCTCCTGATATTCCCCTGACAGAGACGGTTCAAAGGAGGAGAGTGCATGCTGAGCAGCTGCCACACGCAACAGGTTCACAACATGTATTTGCATTAATTAAGTTGCAGTCGACTTAATGGTTGTTTGTTTTACCTGATTTCTTACATTGTTTTTTCAGCTATAAATGTCTGTAGATAAAGTTACGATCTCAATTACAGTTAAATAAACAGTGACATGTAATATATTGACTCGTGTTCAGGAACGAATTGTTTAACATACTTTCAAGCTATTGCACTGATGCTGACACAAGATCATGAACCTAATATATCCCAAAAAGCAAATAAATCATTTTAAAAGATTTCTCTGAATTCGACCATGCTTTGCACAGATGTATGGAGACACAAGCCTAGTCATTTTTAAATATTTTAAAATTCCATTTTTCCATATTGGATTTAATTTCAGTTACTTTTTTCCTTACAAAAATATTCATGACATGCCTTCTGCATTGTAATGATATTATAGTAGCAGGGTGATGCCCGTGACTGTGCGACTCTGGTCTTAACCCCGCGAACCTTCACAGGCAGGTGTGTGTTCTGGCTGATCCCGTGAAAAGACGACAGACGGGAGAGAGGCAGTAACATGTGCTGTCCTCCCAACACTTCAGTGCTGCCTAAGTGTGATAAAAAAGTGAATGCCAACATATTCCCTCCAATTACATTCCTTTGCTTCAAAGCAAAATTGTTGCCGATTGAAACAAACACTGACTTTTGGCCGTTAGTGCGGGAAGTCAAGCCACCGCTTTAGCGAATAATCCTCCATCTGTGCTGTGTTGCTATGCAAAGGTACTGACTGACTTTATGGGATAACAAAAACAACAAAAGAAATCAATAAATATTATAAACACTGACTGTTATATTTATGATAAAAGGTGAACTACCAAATTATACAACATATAATGTCATAAAATGAACCCCGGATTCTGGTTTTACTGCCAGTGAAGTAGCACTTCCGTCTCTGTGAGATCAATGGAGTTAATCTCTTATCTTGTTCTGGTGATGCAGAGCACTGTAATATATCATTCACTCAAATGATGTTACATGTGGTTACTGTTATAGAATACCACAACGCTGACATAATTTATTATAGCTTTAAGCATCGGCCAAATATATACTGAACATCTGGGTTACAATTATTTTGTTACTCTACTGATTTCTGTCAGGCAAACTGAGACAAAAAATGTGAAAAATGTGTGACTGCAGATGTCCCTCAATTCCCACCCTAAAGGTGCCACATGTTTCAAATAAATCTGCAATTAAAGCAACTAAAAGGCAACAGAAAAAGCTGCTAAAGGGTCATTATGGTGCTTCATTAGTTCATTATTTTTTTTCTCTTCATTTGGACAGAGGTCAGTGCTTTATTAAAACAGAGCTGACAGACAGATTATACATCACTTTGTTTTTCTCATTTCATTTCTGCTGTTGACATGACTGACTCTCAGGCTCCTGCTTTACTGCCTGGATGCAATTTAACGTATACCACGTATACAGTATACATACATGGCTTGTGCAAAAAATCTTCATACCACTTATTCTGTGTCTCTGGGCATGCACGAGTTTGTTCATATGGTCTGTGTGTGTGTATGTGTGCGTGCGTGTATACACACACATTGCACAGCTATGTCAGCAGTGGTCCTGCAGCACCAGGTGAGATTTATGAGGTGTTAGGAATGCTTGCCTGTAGCCCAGTGATGGGGGACTGATCCCACCTCCTCGCCTGTCTTACACCCCTCCTGACTCCCACTTAAAGACACAGGCATATGCACCAACAGACACATTCAACCAGTGAATGCATACACTGGACAGAGCGCTATCACATGCACACAGTACGTGCACGCACATCCACGTCGTGGTCAAAAAGTCTGACCCTAAACACACCTTCTGAAATATACTTCCCTCCTTCTTCCACAGCATCCAGCTATTTTCTTTTTACTTGTGTGGAAAACTAACACATTGCGGCCTTTTTCTAAACAGAAAGCATGGATGTATGCTGGAAGATCAGTGCTGAAGCCAGTAAGAAGGCAATACATTCGCATCTTTACAAGCCTCATGAATCATCAAGGCGTCTCAGTTTACCAGATGGCATTAAAGACGCTCTCTCCTTTCAAAGAGTGCAGAGTTACACTTTTTTATTACAGTTGCTAAATATTCTATACCTTAAGTGAGCAAGTAAACGCATATTATATGTCCTTTATACATGATAGGTGAAAAGGAGAACCTGTAAATCTGATACTGCTGTAAAAAAAAGGTATGAAAATGTAATACAGTTAAACACAATTATTTTATTGATGGTGTCATCATGGCTGCATTTCTATTATTTAGACTCTCAAGTGCACTGGTGTGATGGACCTTTTAATCTCTGGTACATGAATAACATTTCAGGGCTAATAGAAGGCTTTGATAACTGCCATATGGGTGTTGACAGGTGTGTCTGATGCCTCACATGCCTCCTGAGACCTTCAGCGCTTACCTTTATTTCATTCTTATTATTTTTTTCCTGACAGACACTGTAGATGGTGTAACCACCCTGTTAGCTTCAAATATGGATGTCAGTCTAACTTGGCTACATGAGCTCATGTTAACGGGCAATGAATCAAATGTCTGTCATTTAGCCTGATATTTAGTGTGGTGAAGGTTGCGTGAGGAGCAAATGGTTGTCGAGTGTCACTGTGATGGGTGTTGCCCGTTGTATTATTTTTACCAAAATTTGGGGCCAGAGTTTAAGGTGGACTTGAATATTATTGTTATTTATATTAATGTTCACATTATCAGTATTTATTATTTTTTTCCATTTCACACACACCTCAGTTGATATTAGGAGGATATGACGTGAACACCGGGTGGTCCTGGGGAATTTGGATCGTCAGCGGCCTACATATTAAAATGGATTTTTTTTTTTTTTTTGTCTAATTTTCCCATGGAATAATTGAACTACGCCTGGGGAGGAGTGTCAAACAACTTGCCAAATGGGACATCCCCCTCTTTGCTACAGCGTATCATCCTACTCCACAAGTTTTTTTTTTTTTTTGTGTACCCGTCTTGTTCTATTAATGAATCATATGTTTTGTTTCCTGTTATTATAAGCAAGCAAGTTTTGTAAATCCATCCAAGTTGATTTTGTTTATTTTGACATTAATATGTCAGCCTTGCAATGAACTAGCGACTCACCCGTAGTGCACCCCGCCGTCGCCTTAAGTCAGCTGGGATCGGCTCCAGCACGCACCCTCCCCGACCCTTGTGAGGATTAAGATAAGTAGAAAATGGATGGATGGTGAAGCAAAGAGTTGAGTTTTTTTAGTTCCTTAGTGGGATAAAGCATTTAAATACACTCACGCTACAGATACCTTTATCTGCAGATACAGTCGGTCCGCCTGCGTCCTGCAAGAGCCCACAGAATTCTTCATATTGTGCATTGTTACAGTATGTTTAATGCTGGCAAGGTAGCATAAACTTGCTAAGTTGGTGACAGTGTTAAACATGTGTTGACATGTAGCAAACAGCTGAAATTATTTGGCTGTGTTTAACATAACAGTTCTTTATTAGCAGTGTAGGCAGGAGAGTTAGGATCTATTTCTTGTCCAAAAAAGATGGTGACGGCCAAACTGTGGCTACATCAACTTCTTTCATACAGACTATACTAGACTTTGCTCCACATCAGGTACCTAATAATGACATCATTAAATCAAGTGTCTCATGGGAATCCTGGAAAGTTATGCCATTATCCTGTAATTACCACACGTGGTCTTAGTGGCCATTGTATTTCATAGGCTCAGTTGAACATAACTTGCCTACATCTAGTACTACCCACAGGGTCTGTTTCCCAGGGTGCGAGCGACACCAGCCCTCTTTGGTCGGCACTGAGCTCTTGACCATTAAAGACTTTCTCAGCAAACATCTGTCCAAACAGCTCTGGGGTTATTCTGTCTCTCTCTCTGCCGAGGACACTATGAATTATCTGCCTCTGCTGCTTCTCTAATGCTGCAGGGACTTAAACCAGGATTAAACCACAATCATGTGCTTCCCATTCTCTCCAGCTGTGCTGAGATGGAAAAGCAACAGGGACAAAAAGAGAGAGAGAGACAGAGAGAGAGACAGCATGTGTAACGCTGAGTCAAGGAATCATAGCTTTGAAAAATGTAATCATTCAAGTGGCATGTCGTGTAGTTCACACAAAATTTGCATATACTACTAATGAACCTGAAAAACCAGAACATAAAGAACAGTGTGTGATCACACGGAAAATCACAGAGTAGTAATATTTATTATGTGTTCAACAAGCCCACACGATCCAAAAATATTTACTCTGAGAAAGTGCACAACACTGACAACGTGAGACTGCTGATGTCCCTTTTGACTTTGCAAGACCAGCTGCTGTTGCTTTTAGTGCTCTGATTCATTATAAGCTATGTTTGAGCAAAAAGATGAGAGGACTTAAGTGGAAAACACGCTGACATTTGCTGTATGCATTTTTTTTTCCCTTATGCATACCCAACACACTGATTGTGGCAACGCAAATGGCAGCGTGTCTCCCCCCCCCACCACTATGAACTGTACATCTGGTCGCATACGTATATCCTGACCTCCTCTTTTCTATGCATGTTCAATGGTAGTGCATTTATTATAGTAAATGAGGTGAAACGCTCTTTTACGAACCAAAGTTCTGGCTTTATATAGTCATATTACTGGTTCACTTCCCAACATCCCGAATATGGACATTCAGGTGAGAAAAAATGAAGACAAAGTTGTCTCTTCTAGAGTGTGTGTGTGTGTGTGTGCGAGAACAGTGTGAGGACAGTGTGAGAATAATACATATATGACAGGTCATTGCACAGTATGCAAATAAAACAAAGGAAGAGTATAGACAATAAATCATTATATGAATGGCAGCGACACTGAATGCATGCTGGGTCTACGGTGTGCAATTACCCTACATTTATTAAAAACATGAGGGGGGAACCTACAGAAAGTAACCTACCTGTCATATTGTACGGGTTTGTATGTGGTTAATCATTGCTCGAGCCCTCCTGTGTTTAGTGGTCTGCCTCGTCTCTGCCCTGCAAAAAATAAAAAGAGGATTGTTAACAATGCACAGCTGAGACGGGGCAGGGAAGGGAGAGATGCAGCATATGCAAGACAAAAGCCATGCAGTGCCAGACTACATGCTTACATTTATTTTAGGGGCACTGGAGAAACAATTTAGGGGGACATATATGGCATTAATGTATCGCTTTACTTTAAACCTTAAAAATGTTATATGTATCAAACAGTCTCGGGATAGAGAAACGAGAATGCATTATTCCCACAACAGCAGACAACACAGAGTCATTAGATTTACATATGGTCTAGTCAAAAATTGTACAACACCTCTATTTTTGCATTTCAAATTCATTGTGTGACTTGAAATGGAGTAAAGGTAACCTGGCAGAGGTTACAAAAAAAAGGTACTGGGTGAAGAATGTACACCTTTTGTGCAGCAATGAAAGCAAAAAAAGTTTAAATTGTAATGCAGTTAATCAGTTTCTACCAGTGGGCAATGACACTAACAGCGTAATATTGTTTGGCAATGCTTGGTGACGTTTTACCGAGTCAGTAAAATAGCAGTTAGCCTTGCTTCTCCATCAGGCCCATGACATCGTATGTTCCACCAGCTCCACCACAATTCATCTAAATATGGTCACATCCCGTTTTCGGCTCCAAAATGTCGTCCAGGAAGTGACAATTCCATTGGCCCGAAAACGGCTGCTCAGAAACCAACGGGTGACGTCAAGATCACTTTGCCCACTAATATACCGTTTATGGTTTCTACATTGTTGATTACTTATATCTGTATAAAAGTGCTATTTGAATGGACTATTTTACTACACCCTGAGGCAATATTTGGGTAACATTGCATCACACAAAATAGCAGTTAAAATGACAAGAAAAGGGCAACAAATTGACTTCCATTCAGATTTCATGGAGGTCTAGTTTGTTTTCCACAGCTCTAAATACTGATTAAAACTTTAGCAGGAACCTTGAACTCTACGCTGAGAAACTAGACCTACTCACTCATTATTGAGTTGTGAGCTGCAGTACAGAAACGCACATTCCTCTTTGATTGTACTCTGATTACGACACATTGACACTTTTTTGCCCTCATCGCTGTCTTTGACTGACAGCGTGCGCAGAGATCACCCAAACCCAACAACAGCGAAGATTCATCAAGCAATGTTAGATGAATAATGTAAAATAGCAACAGCTGATGTAACCACAAACTTCAAAGGCCTGACTACTGTTTTATATCAACATGCTTGAATTTGTGAATGAAATGCTCATACTGCGGTGCCCTCAGAGTACGCTGCCTGTGTGCACATGCTGCACCACAGGGAGCGTGTGCAGTTCATACACTTCCTCTGTCCAAATTTCTCATGTAAACTTCTCTTTTTCTCTTTCCTCTCGTTCTGTGCAGGCCATGTATTTGCTTTATTTTTCATCATTTGCAGAGTTCCTTTATTGTTTGCTGTCAACGTCCTCTTTTTGCTGTGTTCCTTTTCTTGCTTTGTATCTCTTCTTTCTTTTCTCCCCTCCTTGCTATTTAGCTACATGTATGGCCTCAGGAAGCTCTGGCTGTTTATCTTGTGGATAAATATGACTGTCAAACATTTGTTGATGCTATAATGGATGGAAAAATACCCCTGATCTGCTAGTATTACTGCTTTTGAAGTCAGTATGGGAACCAGAGACTCCGCTACGTCAGTGCTATACAAATAAAGAAACAACTAGGCCACTATAACAACTTAATCAAGCCTCTTTTTTTGACTGTTTTGGGAGAAATATTGATGAGAAAATATGGAATGAGTATTATCCCAAACTGGAAAGCAATCTGGGACCAAGAGGGAAGCTGTTAATCTCTGTACATTCTCGACAGACGGGAAATACAGGAAGGATGTGCATGTATGTGTGTATGTGTCACTCTAAGTGGATGTGCTGGAAAGATTTGCTGCTATGGTTTGTGTTTGATGCACCAGAAGTTGCTATTTACATCCCATTTACATTTTCATGTACACTTGACATATGGAAGGAAAAACACAAGGATGGGCTCATGGGTTGTGCTGCACATGGAAAACGTGACTAATGGCTTCTATGTCAAAATGAAATATATCCTTTTCAGCAGAAATCAAGAGAAGACACTGGCAGAGTTGACGTTCACTGAATTTGTGTAGTTTGCAGACAGAATGGGCATTAGAGAAATTGATTGTCCCTGCACTGTTTGAAATGAAGAGTGCATTAAAGAAAATATGGGTCAGATACACCAAGGAGACACTGGACCAGCTCTCTGAAGGCAACATGTTAAGAAGTGAGGTCAACTATTTGGCCCCGGTGCTGGCAGCCTGTCACAGAGGCCAACTCAGATCTCCCCTCCCACGCTACGAGCAGCGTACGATGATATATGGCAAACCAGAAGCAAAGAAGCAGGGACACTGACGACAGAACAGAATTATACTGAGTCAAGGGTTTGTGAGTCTTTGCAAAGGAGACGCGCTTCAAAGTGAAGTCTCATCATTTCACTAACTCCACAGAGAAATGCCGCTGCCACTGCCAGCGCTGCCTATTCACTGTACTGCCGAAATGAATAGCTCCCTTTGTCACAGTAAAATTCCACTGGCAAGTCTCTAATTAGCTGGAGGGCTCTTCCCCTGCAGACTTGTGTGGGCAAAAAAGACAGGGCAGAAGGGAGAAGTAGCTTAGTGAGACAGGGAACTAGGCAAACAATGAGAAAGTTGAATAGAGAAGCAGTCATATGGTGCCCTCCTGCTGAAGTTAAAACCAACTAATAATATAATTTGAGAGTTCTGGAAGGTGGAAAAAGGAGAAAGCGAGAGGGTGAATGAATTTGTCATACCCTCGGCTGCCTTGGTGGTTAAGGAAGGAATCTGACAGGTGGTTAACCATCAACAGTGTCAAAACTCTTTAGATTGGTATTTACACCAAATTGTTGAATGAGAGTGAAAATACAATGGTTACTCTGCTTTTCTGTTATACGGGCTGGAAATTTACATTACTGCCATGACTTACTGCCCGACTGTTGTAATTAAAATGCACCGTAAATATTAAAGCTGCCAATTATTTTTTATGACACAAGGAAAGTCTGGAAGCCCTGCGTGTTCTGTCCTGTGCCTATGATGCATTAGCTGAAGTGAATATACAGTGTGCATGTGTGTGTTCTGAACAGTACATGTGAAACTTTGCTGTGTCCTGTGTCAAGCTGTATTTCAGTAACGTGAGTGTAGCATGTGATCACATGCTTGTGCTATATTTGCACCGACTGGATAGCTACTGTATCTTATACAGTGGACCTTAGCTGATCCTGCTGCTATGTCAGGTAATACTAAACAGTAGAAATGACTAAACTTAACACGCAAATCATTTGCCATGAACGCCACTTTTATGGAACTCAAGCAAGGCTCATAGTTTATGAGGTCATCAGCTTTCATAGTGACTTTATTTTTTTAGGTTTTATTCTTTTTCCTTTTATTCAAGAAAGCTGATCTACAACACTATGTACACAACTATAAACACACACAATTAAAAATGTGGTTTGACCTTTAAAGACTGGATGCTGCATTAACAATATCAGTGCAAGTTGTGAACTGATAGTTGTTCTGAAACCACAGGAACCACAAGTAAACAATAGACAACTACAGGCTTGCATCAGCTACTGCACAGGAACTGGGTCAATGTTAACACAGCCTGTAGTAAAAGAGCAGGTGAAAGTTGATGATAATTGTGGTAATGAAGAAATAGCATGTTTTTTTCAGGCCCCTGATTAATCTCCTAATCTGTGTTTGTGCACTCTTTTGCATTACAGTCCCGACCTTTCAGACTGGGCAATCAATTAAGGGAATATGACATTAAATAGCAAACCACAATGTGAAAAGTGAAAAGATGTGATCAGATGCCATTCAGATCACATCTTGCCGTTCAGCTGCATTTCAAGGTTGTCGTCTGGTTTCCTGTAAACACTACGGCACAACAACAGTTCTCGACAGGCGCATCTATATGAGCCTTTTCAGCTTGGGACTGTTTCAGGAAAGCCATAGGGCGAGACTTTGATAAGATCCATCAGAGGCTGCGTCTTGTGCTCGCTATGACTGATTGGTTGATGCCAATCTGACTATGTCTGCTCAGCAAATGCAACAGCATACTCGTATATTTACATGGTCAAGGGCAAATTGTAAAACCTACCTTAAATACTGTTAAAGCTCTTGCTTCATCTTCTAAATGTCTGACGTGGCACAAGATAACTGATGTAGAAAACACTCACTGCTGACTGGAACAGAGAAGAAAATGTCTACCCACTGTAAAGGATATTAACTGAAAACATCTTGAGGGTAACGTCTGGTAGTGGGCCCCCATTTCACCACTGTAGCCCCTTCTCTAGTGGCAAATGTAAGACTTTGAACTGGTGATGGAGGGGGAGGGGTATGGGGAATTCACCGGCCTGTCATGTCTATGAATAATGGTGGATGGGAAAGATCAGATCATGCCTTGCTGTTCTGCCTTCAGGGATAAGATCTTCAACGAAGACATGCAAGGCTAAACATGGTAAGTCATAAAGATCTGTAGCTCTGGGGGCGCAAAATGTCATCTTTACATACAAAAGACACCATTACACCTGCGATTTCAGCAGAGGACATCGTAGTCAGCCACAGGAATTAGGTTTGATTCCAGCGCTTGCCTCCAGAAATACATCTGGGGTTTTTACAAAACATGAATTCAAACATGTCAAAGTCTAAATAACATTAGATAGTGTGCATTCTTTTCAATCATCTACTATGTTCTAAAACTGAGGGCAGCAGGAATACATCGCATCACAGTCCAAACCGATCTGTAACAGCTTGGTAAAAACAAACGATTTGCCATTGATTTGTGGATTTCACATAAACACAAGGCAGCTCAGTGGCATTACGTTTGACACAATTCCTGAACCACATTCATCACCACCTTCACAATATTGTCTACTGGGTAAGAGCAAATCAGACTTTTTCAATTCCATAATAATATATCAGCTCTGGAGTCACTTTCCCACAGCGCCTTGAGGCATTAAAGTGTGCACATGAGGTAGTGCCCCGTCTGTTTCACATCATCCTGATGAGCAAAATTTAAAAAAAAGTGCATCATTAAAAACTTAATAGCGGGTTTCAGGGCTGTTTGAGCTTTAGTGGTGAGCTGCAGGGACTGACAAGTGTGCAGTACTGTTTCCGCATACTTTGTTAATTTTTCACGCTGATTCATGTTACAGTTGTGCTGTGGGTGCGATGCATGTCTTTGCTCTCCCAGCAACATGTACAGTATGTCGACCAGAGCACTGGCGATGCATGATGTAGCTGTAAACACAACGTGAACTACACAGATCTGACAACACAATTACAAATATAGCTCTTTCAGGCAGTACTGAAACAATATTCAATAAGATTTTCGTATTACAATACATACCACTGACAGTTTTCCTACTCTATTAATTTGTGTATTTCTCAGTTCTTCAATTTTTTTTATCTACAGCACAGCATACCTTAATAATGGACAATTTGTGAAGTCCGCAGTGCCATATTTGAATTGCGTTTTGCTATATGATCCACAAAATACATACAATAGTGCTCAAGTTCCACTGATGAGCTGGAACCACACAATGTTTAATACACTTGTTTTATGTTTTATTAATGCAGGCGTGATATGAATAACTGCATCATGAAGATAGTAGGTGGTTGATTGAGGAAATCAATTTGTGATAGCACTGTAATTTAATTATTAAATATATTCCACAAAGAGTGATAATTGTAAGCTTGAAATTACTATAGTGCTGGAGACATTTTAATAATCAAGTCAAATTAGACCTTCCTGTCTGGGTATCAGCTATTTGAAAGCACTTCTGTTGAATGTAGAGCTCAAAAATTACCCTTTTTCTCCTGCTCGTTACATCAGATGCCCAATACCATGTCATATACAATAAGCACTGTTAGTATATCAATGCATAACCACATCACATAGAGCCTAGCATGACAGCAGGATCTGTACGTTTCTGTTGCACATCTGGTTTTCGTGCAGGTTGAGGGCAAAAATTGTTTCTTGATGGTGTTTATTCTGTTTTATGTCATTCAAAACAAGCGTGCTGTGGTTTTGAATCCATTTCTTCATGTTAAAAAGAGGTTTGTTATGCAGGCTGTAATATCAGACATAAATTCTGAAGACTCAGCGGTGGGTGTAGTTTCTTTACACGTATGTACATGGATGTAGAGACTCAAAACCACACATACAACTGTAAATGCCCTTCAGGCCATCTGTGTGACAATCTATTCAGAGGTGGGGATGGAAACGGGGAGGGTGAAGCACATTCATGGTGTCACTCCAAGGGCGGCCGTTTTGACTGGATCTACTATATGTGCAGCCATAAAATCCACAGCACTCATGAAGAATATGACTAAAGACAGAGAGAGGGCTAGAGCTCAGCAATAAGACGAGAGATGACGACGGCAGAATGAGACAAAGCCTGGGGGACACAAGGCCTCGTTGATAAGAGGCTGCACAGCTGGGTGGTTCAAGGGGAGACGAGGGGGAGAAGGCCATGGCAAAGTGGGAGACGACAATGCAGAGGGTCTTGTCAGAATGAAAATTTACTGTTGGTCAAACCACAAATGGGTTTGCTCCAGAAAAGACACATGCGCACTACTGTTCAAAAGTCTGGACCCACCTTCTCCTTCAGTGGCTTTTCTTTGTTTTCATCATTTTCAACATCGTACATTAATACTGAAGACATTCAAACTGCGAAAGAACATGTATGGAAATATACAGTAAACAAAAAAGTGCTTGTGTCATTTGTTGCCGTACCAATGTGCTTTACCCCATCAGTTGTTCAGAGGAAGGGTGGACACGCAGTCAATAGCCCCATCAGTGCTACTACAACCACTGTACATATGCATATTATGGCAAGAAATACTCCACCAAAAGATCTCATGAAGTTTGAATGTGTCCCCAACTGAGGTCGCTAAAATCATGCAATGAGTGTGCAAAGCTGTCATCAAAGCCAAATGTGGTTGCAAAGCTAAATGCGGGTATGAACATAAATTAAATATGTTCTGGTTTAACACTTTTTTTGGTTCACTACCCAACTCCATATGTGTTATTTCACAGTTTGAATATCTTCAGTATTAATGTACAATGTTAAAAACAATAAAAAATAAAGAAAACACTTTAGCAAGAAGGTGTGGCCACACTTCTCACTGGTAGTGTGGGTGGAACCTGCAAGGAAGCTACATTTCCTGAAATCTTCATCTCTATATTGGCAAGAAAGAGAGAAGAAAACATGCTTATTTGGTACTAATAATATGTTTGCCCTTTTACTGCCGGTTACAGCGGAACAGCAAATATATAATATATGTAAATGTCAATTTATCTCTCTTGGGCTGTGTTGGGTAAACAGAACTTATATCAAAGTACATTTATAGCTCCAAGGTTTAGTAATTGGATGTGGTTTTACAGAAGTATCTCCTGTAATTTCCTTTACGTACTCCAGCTCTTCCTCCTCCTGGTGCCACACACCAGCCACCGACAGCTTCGTGAATCGTAGATTACTTTTGTTAACTTGCCAGGGTCATGGTCTAACAGCCTTTAAAAAGATCAGAGGACAGATAGTCTGGGCACATATTGAGCAGATTTAAATACACTAGCACTCTTACAAATCACATAAAAATCCGCTTATTTAACCGGCCGTTTTAGATGTTCGATAAATATTGTACTTTTATTAGTGACCCTCATTACTAAGAAACAAGACGCTGAGATGAATCCAGTGGGCTTTCCCTCTTCTGCTGCTTTTTCAAGAACCAATCAATTCAACATTATTTTCTACGTTTATCTTTGAAATAAAAGCTGTAGCTCCCTCCACGATACTGTTTGTATTATAGAGCCTTTTTGTATCACCCATCTGAAAGTCAAGTTTCTCATAATACAATTAAACACACACTATAAATTAATAAATGATAAATCAGTAATTTATTTGTTGGTGTGGATCGATACAGCGCTGTCCACGGTGCTGAACGCAGAAGTGCAGCAGATAAATAAACTGAAAGACTAAATGAGAAATGTATTTTCTTTATTATAAATAAAATTCTGACTAGGCTTTCATTGTACACTCATGTTATTGCTATGTCTCTGTAGATATGGTTTTCCGCAAGATATTAGCAATATTTCTGAATGATATGATGAATAGATATGCATGAATGTTAGTAGGTTTTTTTTATGACATTAAACACGAAAAATTACAGTCATCCACCAGAACTGTTGCTCAAAGTTTAGACAGTACTGTTCACAAAACAAGACCAAACGTGTATGTTAGAACAGAAATAAATATTAAGAATTTATTTTTAACTTTTCTGTGGCTAAATTCATGACATCAGCACTGTTTTTGGCATCTTCTCCATCGTTTCAGAGCTCTACTGACTCATTGCTCTAGGTGCCGTCTCTAAGGCTACGTTCAGACTGCAGAAAAAATCTGACTTTTTTTTTTTACCATATGTGACCCACATCAGAATTTTTCATGACAGTCTGAACAGCACTAATCCAATTTTTTCAAACCAGACGCAGGCCGCTTTCACATGCGGTCCTAAGTTGCATACGTAGTTGATGTTTTTCAAAGTGACTTCAGTCTGAACAACTTTATTGGTGAATTACCTCCAACAACCGGTAAGGAGTGTGCTGCATGTGATGTTACGTCGTCTTCTGCGCATGTGGGTCAATTCAGAGCTGTAAACGGTTCACACTGGAGTCTGATGGATGCCACATTTAAAATATATTGTGAACAACCACGCAAAAAAATTGGATTTCAGCAAAAAAGTGAGAATTGAGGACTAAGACCTGCAGTGTGAACGCAGCCTAAATGTCTCTTGCGCTGTACTGATTTCAAGCTATTATGTACTTGAACTTCAGAGTAAATGACACACTGAAGTATCCAATGTTGTTTTAGGTTGTGCCATATTTCAAAACATTGGACTGATATTTGATATTCCCAAGTCCGGAGGTTGGACACTGTATAACATCCATACGACAGCTATCAAACCTGCTAAAACTGCAGAGTAACGCATCAACAGAGCCAAAATGCATGTTTTTTACCCTTAATTTTTTTCCCTGCTGTGTCAGATCAGAATCTCAAGTGGACAAACTACAAACTCAGTTGATAAAATAAATTCTTGACAAACACTGAATTGGAAAACAAGTACAACTACTAAAAAAAAACAATTTCATCAAAATCCAGGATGACTTTTGTGAACGTATATTTTTCACAATGATCTGGCAGCCCCCCTGAAATTATCTTGCAACCCCCGTGGGGGTCAGGACCCCCAGGTTGGTCTAAGATGTCAGATAATCATCGATTTATACAGTCCAAGATGACGTCTTCAAATGTCTTGTTTCAATAAGCTGAAGATACTGTTACACAGCAATGAAAAAGGGATTTTTTTTCCCCTTTAAAACGACTCAAACTCATCAATAGACACATCCAACTATATTCATTCAAATGAAAACACAAGTTAAATGGTAGTGGTAGTAAAAGGGAAACATGATTGATACTGGATCTCCTGAAACAGGCTGTCACATTGAATTAAATTATGGATTTCTCTGAATTTGAACATTGGTGGAAGCAGCTGATAGCTATAACATAAACAAGTCAGTGCAATTTAACGGATACGTCAAAGTAAAAATATTAAATATGACATCACCACTGATGTGTTTGCATATCTGTCACTGATTTGTGTATTTCTGTTCCACATGTACCTTTCTTTTTCTTGCTGTTTAGGTTTAGTAAGAGGAGAATTTTTTAAAAACACACATGGTTCTCTGTGAAAACTGGAAATATCTTTTAAGATCCCGCAATTGAGGTTTCATTGACAGATCCCGGAAAGGAAAAGGAGGGAAGAACCTCAACAGGTGCATGACAACAGCTGTGCTCCACCAAAGCTCAGGACATGCATTAACTCACACTCAGAGCCCAACCCACATAGAGGCTATCATCGAAGAGGCTAAATGCGATTAGTGTCCGGTGGTAATCTAGGGCCTATTCATTCCTGCTTAGAGTAGGTGACACATTTGATTCAGAGGATTAGTCCACCTCTTGTCATGGTGAAGGGGAGGGAAAAATCAAAGGGCCCCCATTAAGGGAGCAGTGAAAAAGGGAAGTGGGAGGAGGAACGAAAATCAAAGAAACAGAAAGGCAAGCAGGAGCCATGAGTCCAGGACTCTTCCGTAATTAAAGCAGACAGTTCCTTTGTGCAGCCATGTCATTAACATCACCCAGTGCACTACAGGGGCCATGGCTGCATCACGTTCTTTAGTTAGTGCCTTCAGAACATACATGATGAGAGGCTGCGAGGTGGAAGGCACTGTCGGATGCTGCCGACTCCAGCACGTGATGAGGTTAACTTTCAGAAGTTTACTGGCTGTACTTCCAGGAGACTAATTAACTTTTGAAACAGAGTTATCCCCACAGCACATGCAGATTTAATTGGATGTATTATACTGAACAACAAACTTCCATTACCACATTAATTACACACATGTCCATAAATAGTCCTGGGAGCATGAGCTACAACCTTTAAGATAAACAGTGCCAGTGTTCGGATCACTTATCAGGCTCATTTAAAACAATGGAGATTTTGTACTCTGATAGCGATGAACCAACATTATCACCACATCACATCACATGCATTAATGCATCTATCTATATTTTCTCTATTGCCATCTGTCCTCAGATCAATTAAGTGACAATGTCCAGACTACCGGTACTGCCTTCTCTTTTCCACGACAGCACAGAGGAAATCTCACTAACATGCCTTCCGCTGAGGAAGCAGATCCTGGCGACTCTGGGGTGGTCTCTCCTACTGTACCTCTGGCGCTGAGGTCACCAAGGCGGTTAAAAAACTCCTGAGTGCCAAGGCCCCAGTGGGTGGATGAGATCCACCCAGAGTTCCTCAAGACTCTGAATGTTGTGGGGCCGTCCTGGCTGACACACCCCTGCAACATTGTGTGGTCATTAGGGGCAGTGCATCTGGTTTGGCAGACCAGGGTGATGGTTAAGAAGGGGGACTGGAAGGTGTGTTCCATTGATAGGGAGGATCACACTCCTCAACCTCCCTGGTAAGGTCTATTCCGGAGTTCTGGAGAGGAGGATCCATCAGATAGTCGAATCTCAGATTCAAGAGAAGCACTGTGGTTGTTGTCCTGCATGTGGAACAGTGGACCAGCTCCACACTCTTGGCAGGGTCCTGGAGGGTGCATGGGAGTTTGCCCAACCAGTCTACATGTGTTTTGTGGACTTGGAGAAGGCATTCAGCCGTGTCGCTTGGGGAGTTCTGTGGGGAGTGATCCATTGAATATAGGGTGCCGGACACCCTGATTAGGGCTGTTCAGTCCCTGTATGACTGGTGTCAGAGCTTGGACTGCATTGCCGGCAGTATGTTGGAGTCATTTCCAGTGAGGGTTGGACTCTGCCAGGGCTGCCCTTTGTCACTGATTCTGTTCATAATTTTTATGGACAGAATTTCTAGGCACAGCCAGGGTGTTGAGGGGGTCCGGTTTGGTGACCTCAGGATTGGATCTCTGCTTTTTGCAGATGATGTG
>JAQQAE010002099.1:0-23149 GCA_029823295.1 Pseudamia nigra
CAAACCTCTCTTATCTTTTTAAATGGGTGAACTTGCACATTTTTACATTTCCCAATACTTATTGTCCCCACTGTAGTTATTATAGACTTCAACTCTGTAGTTGATCTATCAAGATAGAGCTCACTGAATAAGAGCTATTTTTTAATTCCTGCTTTCTTGGCTCTGTGTCTTGTGATGCAACATCATGGAACATACTACATACTGAATCGGCAGTGATTTTGGTTTGAAAAATCAGTGATCTGTACGCTTTTGCCTCACATTTTGTATCATCTTGACTCACTTGGAACCAAAACCCATCAGAGACCACATATGCCCCTTTCCCACTGTTGGAATTGGCTCAGTTTCACTTAATTTGGTTCAACTTTAGGACCCATATGTTGCTTTTCCATGTTAATTTGGGCCTGTCTCAGCATAGTCATTATGAGATTGCAATTTATGACTATAAGTTGTAACCTTAAAACTACATTTTATCTTGGAGTCTTTTGAGAGAACATACTTAAAGTTTGTGGTTGATTTGTGAATATAGAGTTCACTGGAAAACTATCTCCCATGTTGTCAGCGACTTCGTGATGGCTCATAGTGCATGGGGTCGACCGGTTTGTGAGCTACTTTATTTTGTCACATTTAGTGTCTCTTTGGTACAGTTGGATCTGAAACTTAGCTGCGACCAAAAATGGCCCTTTTCCACTGTTGGTGTCAGCTCAGTTTAGCTCGACTTAACTCAACTTGAGTTTAGCACCAGTCGTCGCTATTCCACTGCCAGTATTGATACGTAGGTCAGCCTAGAAATCACCAGTTGCTATGGTGACACAACATAAGCATACATTGACATTATGTTATCAGGGTGAGTGACTAAGCCAGAGAAAAAAATTAAACAACTGTGGCGACAGATGTTCCATGCTGTACTCTGATCCAAAATGCATTTTGATAAACCTGGCTGAAACTCCAGTTGTCTCAGTTGTTTAATTTTTTTCTCTGGCTCAGTTGCTTCCCCCGACAACACATTACATGAGTGATACTGCTGCGGCAGATTCAGGGACTTTAACATACTGCTCAGTACTTACCACATTCAGATATATACTGTACCCCTAAAAACTCTTTGTCTTTGCAAAAAGGACTTTGTCCTCTGATAGTGTCCACTGTCTGAAAACACAGCCTGCTCAGTCCTGTGCAACTCTTGAATAGGCTAAGGATGCTCAGGGAGCAAATATTAGATTAGTTTGATCCCTGTGTATCCTGAATTCCTGTTTTTTCCATCCTGTCTACAATATCCCTGAATACTGTAATTTTTCCATTGTAATTCACAGTTTACTTTTGGAATCTCTGAACAGTTCACAGTTGGGTTTCAAAGCACCAACACTGAGCTGGCATGAAACTGTTAATTTTGGAGCATGGTTGACTGCTGCAACAAAATCAAGAAAGTGCACATGCAAAGGAGATGTAAAGACAGTGAGGCAGTGATGAATCTGTACATTTATTAGTGAGAATGAGATAAATGTGTAATAGTAAACCCTGTGAGTTTCCCTGGCAAACAGCAAGGTGACATAACCCTACTCAGCGTGAAGCACTGCGCCCACACATACCATCAACATCATGACGAGAGCAGCGGCTTCGGAGGAAGGAGGGGGGGGGGGGGTGAGGTGGTGTATTTAGAGCTGAACGATCATTATTGTGAGATATTTCATGTTGCGATATTTAATGATGGTTTATTGTATTGATGATGAGAACTTAGACTTTGTTCATTTGAAACAAAAAAGTAATGAATCCAGAGAGAAAACATTTGGCATCTTTTCATGTTGTGTTATTTATAACTTTTGCATCATCTTCATTTTTTATTGTCTTGTGTTGATTATGTTTTCTTTTGCATTTTAGGTAATTGTGAAATTTAGCATCTTTTTGCATCATTTTTGGCATTTTTTTTTATATGAATTTGGTCTTTTTAGCCCTTTTCATCTTTGTTGTTTTGTAGTTTTAAGTCCTTTTGCATCTTTTATGTCATATTTCATATTTTTGTATCATTTTTGTCTTTAGGTAATTTTTTTCATTTTTTTCTTTGTTCTTGTTTGCACCTTGTGTCATTTTTGTCTTTTACATTGTTTTCATCATTTTGCATTAGTTGTCTTATTTTTGTCTTTTTAGATCTTTTACATTACTTAAGTCTTTTTGTGTCTTGTATTTTTTACATATGATGCTGCCTTTTGTCATTTGTTATTTTTGCTCTTATTTAAATAGACACAGCAATACGTAAGACACAAAAAAAGATTAAATATGAGGTTCTTTGGTAGTCCATCGTCGTCTGATGATGATTCAGTCTGTGTCCTCACTGGGGGTATGTGCGCATGTAGCTCCATAGTCCAAGTCTAGAAGCACACAGGCGTCCACATGCGCCCACATATCTGGGAGGATGCTGCTTGATGCCGTCTGTTCCTTGCAGTATTGAGACGCTGTCTCTGGTCCTCTTCAAGCTCAGCAGTTGCTCTGGAGATGAGTGAGCTCCACATAACTCTGTCGCTTCGAGCTGGGATGGCTTGATTTGGCACCATTTAATATTGCTTTTTAAGGTTTCCTTGTACCTGAGTTTGGGCCTTCCCCTTCTGCCGGAGTCCGGCTTTAGCTCACCATATATCAGCTGCTTCAGTATGCAACTATCATCCGTTCCCATTACATGTCCAGTCCAGCGCAGCTGGGCCTTCAGCAACACGGCCTCAGTACTTGATGATTGGGCTCCGTCCAGCACTTCCTGATTTGTGACTTTGTCCTGCCATCTAATGGTCATAATCATGTGCAGGATCTCATGTGGAACTGTTCCAGCTGCTTGATATGGTGTCTATAGAAAGTCCAGGTTCACATCCATAGAGGAGAGATGAAGCTTTGTAGATTTTGAGCTACGTAGATAATTTGATGTCTTTTTGCTGAAGCACCTTCACTCTGAGTCTACCAAGGGACTGGCTAGCTTTCTGGATTCTTGCAGTGATCTACCTGTCCAACGAGCCACCTGGAGAAATTGTGCTGCCAAGGTAAGTGAAGAATTTCACTGGACTGTGCTGATACTGACATTTGGCACTGGCTTGATTGTGTTTGGGGCTGCTTGAGTCAAGACCACTGTTTTCTCCAAACTGATTGTCAGGCCAAAGAGATTTGATGCTGTTGCAAAATAATCAACAATCACTTGTGGATGGTTTTCCTTATGTGCCATGAGTGCAGAATCATTTGCGAATATAGCTTCAAGAATGAGTTTCTCCATGAGTTTTGTTCATGCAGGAAGACGGCATAGGTCAAAGACAGACCCATCTGAGCGATACTTAATGTTCACACCCAAGTTGAGGTCTTTTGCATTGTGGGTTATTACCTGGGTGAAAAACAGATTGAACAGCACAACCCTGCTTCACTCCCGTGGAAATGTTGAACATGTTGTAATCAGCAATACACAGGACTTATCCAGTCATATTGTCATGGAACAACCTCACTAGAGTAGTGAACTTGTGACAGCACCCCCAGTTTAGAGAGAATCATCCACAGTACCTTTCTGTTTACTGAATCAAAGTCCTTAGTCAGGTCTATGCATGCTGCATACAGATCCATGTATTGCTCAATACAATTTTCCTGTATCTGTCTGACAGCAAACACCATGTCTGTAGTACTGCCGCCCTTGCGAAATCCACACTGGGCTTCAGATAAGTTGCTTTCAGCAATGTCAATGATTAGTCTGTTGAGTGGGACACAACCTAGGATTTTTCCATAAATAGAGAGTAGGGACATCTCTCTGTAGTTTCCACAGTCTGATTTAGCTTCTTGTGTTATTTTGGTGGCATCCTGAAGATCAGCTGGCATGCATTAATTCTGCCAGATGGTCAGGAGGACTTCATGGAATGCTTTGCATGTTGTAGCCCCAAGTACGGTGCTTTGTATATTTCTGCAGGTATTCCATCCCTTCCTGAGGCTTTGTCACAGTTCATCTGTTTGATGGCCTTCTCTCCTTCTTCCACGCTGGGTGGAAGGTCAAGGTCCTCCTGAAGTGATCTTTGATTTATCTGCTGTAAGGTTGCCTGATCAGCTGTGGATGGTCAGTTGAAAAGTTGGCTGAAGTTCTCCTCCCACCTTTCCTTGATTCCCTCTTTGTCCTTAATAATGGTTGGGCCATCACCTACCTTTAGTGGGGTTGTTTAACCTCCAGAAAGACCATAAATGGCCTTGATGACACTCAAGAACTTCTTCGAGTTGTGTTGGTATAATGATGTACTTCCTCAGCTTTTTGTTTCCACCATCTGTTTTGCATGTTTAAAAGTTCCCTCTGAGCGCTGGCCTGACTGCACTTCGCATCAATCTTGATGTGAAGTGCTGTTTGGGTGGTTCTGCCTGTCAACGTAAGCCTTCCTGTTCTCTTCTGAGTGGGTTTGAAGAGCTTCATCATTTTCATCAAACAAATCTTGACGATTCTTTGTCTTTGGACCAAGTACAGTCCTGGCTGTCTCTGTTACAGCCTTAGTGAATTGGTTCCACTTTTCTTTGGGTCCACCTTGAAGAGGTCCTAGTGCCTTTATCTTTTCATCAAGTTTGGTTTGGAAATCTTGGTGGTTTTCCAGACAGAAATTTTGCTGTTTTAAAAACCACTTTGTTTTGCTTTGTACCCTTGTGGTGTGTAGAAACAATTCGGATGTTTAATTCGACTATGACAAGTGTGTGGTCTGTCCAGCAGTCTGCGCCACGCATCACTCTAGTGATGTGAACATCACTGCTGTCATGTTGATGAGGGATGACATAGTCAACGAGATGCCATTTTTGGGATCGTGGGTGCATCCATGTAGTCTTGTATTTATTAGCCTGCTGGAAAAAGGTGTTTGTTGTAGTCAGGTTATGTTTGGCACATTTGGTCAAGCCATGCACTGAGATGGTGATTTGGATCACTGCCAAAATCAAATCAGTTGTTCCATATTCCATTTCTGACATTTCCTGAAAATTTTATCAAAATCTGACTAGAAGTTTTTGAGTTATGTTGCTAACAGACAAACAAACAGAGAAACCAGTGCTGGTGAGAACATAACTTCTGCCGCTTTGCCCGGCAGATGTGATAATAAATTAGGTCAAAATATTACTAGCAAACAGAACACTCATAAACAGGTTGCTGGACTGATTTAGACATCATATGGAATGATAATCAGTAATAAAATAGTGCTACTGTTTGTAAACTGTTTCAGCTGCTCTTTTTATTCCATATTTTAAGCTCTGTGATGATAATTTAAATTAGATATTTAATTTTCCCTCATCTAGCCTTAATAGTGACTTCACCTGGATCACAGTGGTTTCTATCAATCCGGCTCTGAAGCAGGAAAAGTGACGGGCTCGACGACTAATTAGTCAGTATAAGACGACTAACCATGAGTCACGGAGGAGGAACTCCAGTCACAAAAACAGAGTGGTTCTCCATCTCTGCTTCATTTGTGCAAGGCACTGCAATGTGAGGGTAGTTACAGTGCATTATGGTGAGGGGAAAAAAGTGTGTCTGTCGGGGGATGAAATGTTTCTGTAAAAGCGGGGGTGCCGCATCCCTTCATTCACAGGGCTCGCTAGTTTGCTACTACAAAATTGACGGTGCATCGCTGCCCCCTCAAAGCCTTAACGTTAAACTTAACTCTGTTAGTCTCTGTTCTGCTTAGTGACACCAGTGTCAGCGTACTTCTTACTCATTTGCATACTAACGTTGAATTGGATGCTTATTGAGGGCTGGGGCTTGGGGGGGGGGGGGGGCAGTGCAGCCTTTTAAGCTCTCATACACAAAGAGAGTGACAAATGGACAATGTCTGTAAATTTTTAGCATATTTGGTGGATTTTTCCTATGAAGTATAAGTTTTCCTAACTTCAAAAATTTTTATTTGAGGGGGCAAGACATTTGTTTTAGGGGGCATTCGCCCGTCTTGCACCTGCATAGAACCAGCCTTGCTTCCTGTAGAAATTTGGATAGTCTTTTTCTTTTTTCGACGCAGCCCAAAGTAGATAGCAGGCCTGGCCTATCACCTGAGTGGCGTAAGGACCCTGCTGTGAAATTATTTTTTGCAATGTGGAAGGGAAACTGCTCCGCCTGAACTGTCTAATCTTTGGGCTTGTGGGTAATCATGTGGAATGCTATTAACCTTTGTGATCTGCCAGGATCTGCCCTGTCATGCACCTGATTGGCTCTCTCCAATGGGCAAAGGAGCTGATTCATCATACAAGAAGAGGAGTGTGAATTGACTGGTTATGGATGTGCTACTTTTATTTCGAGCCATTAATGAAAGATAAATAGACTGAAAAGGGCAGGATGATGTTGTATTACAGTAAGGAGGGTGTAATTGCAATGTAAAAATGAATGTTGACGTCAAAGGGGATGCCATATACAGGTTAAGGTGAGATGAGTGAGGGAAAGGCTGGAAAATCTATTGTAGTGTAAAGCCTGTATTGATTATAGCTCATGGCCAGGATACCCTATTACTGGTACGAATAACTGCTTAAAAAGGAGGTGAAAACTCCTCTGGGCTTTGTGTGAGTTGCAGTCAAAGCATGCTATTTGTCTGCAAAGGAATCCCCGCAGATATCATTTATATGCCCCCTCCACCCACTTGCCCATCTCCCCTCCACTCCACTTTACTCTATGCATGTGTCAACAAAGCTATAAAAGAGATTACGGAGCCTTATTCCCAAATGCATGCTCCCCCGCTTTGCTCTTCACTTGCAAAAATATTACTATTGTACACTTCTGCAAAATCGCAGATATGTACGACCAGCCTTATTTGACATTTTGCCACTTTTTCTTCAGGTGGAGAAGGTATTTAAAAATTCACGACAGTGATTTGGTCAGGCTTAGTAAGGATGTAAGTAACAGTATTTGTACTGTATAGTAGCAGGAGCCACACCATGGAGCGCTGGCTGAGACAGCTGTATCACAGTAATAACACTGCCAAGCATCATTTTTGCTGGAAGAAAGACAACACTGTTTCTTACTAATTTGGGGGTACTGACTCCAAAAACAATGATTTTTTTTACTCCAGCAAGTCACATTTTCTCACAAAACATGTTGTGCTTTTCCTCACAGTTTTGCTTTCGACAACTATTGGTAAGATGAAGAAGTGAATACAGACTATGACAGCGGGGCCTCCGTGGGAGGTTTCTGTCCTCCCTGAGCTCGCCCCGCCAGACAAGCGATGCGCAAATGTGTCGGCGCCGACACATTCGCTGACAAAGGGTTAATATCAGTAAGATTTGCCAAAAGGACTTTTTTTTTTATGTTCCCTTGTGTCACAAGAGAACTTAGTGTTAAATTTTTAGCCAATTTTTACATGCGTTACTGAAAATATTAGAATTTGTTTTGAGCTGTCATGGTAATTCAATTTGTACACTTTGTTTTGTCATTAAGTCAAAAGGTTTGACATTTTGCGGCTTTTGTGGTTGTTATTGTCTATACAATGTGATGAGACAAATTTAAATTCTCATTTTGTGAAAAAAGGTACGTGTCTTGCTGACAGCTTTTTATTGCAATTTTAGTACTTAGTACTTTAGTACTTTTAGAACTTAGTGCCATCAAATTTAAGCCTTTTTAAAAAATCAGCAGAAAAAAAATTCGATGATACAGGGCATTATAATCACAATAATGAAGCTGAGATGACACAAAAGACAATTCAATTTGTAAAAAACAACATACCTCTAATCTTAGCAATATTTCACAGATGAAGGAAACACACTTAGACAAGCTTATCAATGTGCACATTGAAATTCAGGAAAGGTTAAAAAAGAACACTAGTTTTCATACAAGAGGTAACTGAATTTTTTTTTTTTTACACAAAATCACTCCCAATAATCAGAATAAAAATTTTTTTTCCTTCATTCCATGTTAAGCAGCTAGATGGTATCCAATTCTTAGTTTCTATTGGGCATTTGTCAAATTATTTTCTAATCATTTTGATTTGCAGAATGATATAGCTGCTTGTCAATGGCATAAAAGAGGCAACAAATTCAAAGAAAATAAAACTGGAATAAGCACAGACCTTCAAGGCACCCCACTAGTCATTTCAGCTGTTGATGACAACCTGGAGCCACTAAATACAGAAAAGGTTCTATTGGATAGATAATTGCTGTTCCAGATACACCTACCCATGTTTTTAGGCTATCCCACAATATAATATGAGCTACAGTGTCAAAGGGGAGTTTTAAGGAAAGGCTGTGGTTTGTTTAGAGCCAAAATATTAACAATTAAAATGATAAACATTTTCATGTCAATTCACATAAAAAGTTATCATAGTAAATGTAATAGCATTTGTCATTTAAGCATCCCCTTACAGATACAGTGTAAACTAAAAAGGAGCTAAATCTCTGCTGGGGTAAGAAAGTTAAGCTAGAAACAAGCTAAAAGTCAACAAAATCTACAGCAAAAACAACAACGAAGACAGTTGTAAGATACATCTTGGAGATGCGCTGGGACACATCATCAGTGATGTAACCTGGGTTCATTGGGTGTTTCAGGTCTTTCAAGCATCAGACACCCTCGCCCAGGCGACCCAGCCAGGGTTGATCAGATCCCATGATCAGCTGTTTGGAGGAGTCAGACATGATGATCATATGTGGTCAGAGCCGTGTTGGTGTTATCCTGGCTGCGAACTTCAACTGTTTTCCAGGGTCTACTTCTAGTCTCTAGTAAGTGGCAGAGGTGAGGAGGCCTGACTTTGCCTGTGGATATAAGATGGGCTTCTCTCCGGCTTTGTGGAATCTGATGTTCTTAGGCTTGTGGTGGCCCTTGTTGGTGTTGATGGTTGTGGTTATGCTGTCAGCAACTGCCCTAAGCACCTGATCATGGCGTCAGCGATAGTGCCCATCTGCAAGCTTTCGGGCAGCTGCTGAGGAGGTGTTCCAGGGAACCCTGTCTTGAACATTGTGGACAGGATGGTGTTTCAGTTTTGCCTCAGATGTGGAGGTTTGCTGGACTTGGAAGGATGTCATGCACAGCCTGGACTAAGAACCTAATGCAGTAGAAGTCTGCTTTCCAGATGTTAGCCCATGTGATATTACGTTGCAGAACATTCTCCCACTTGGTCCAAGCTCCTTGGTGTGCCATCCCCACCATCCTGCTTGCTTGTACTTCCTCCACGTCTGCTCGGACTTCCTCCTCAATAAAAGGACAAATTTTATGTGCAACTAAAACAACAACAGCATCCTTTTCAGGTACCTAATATCACTTTATTGGGTGTAAACAAACTGTCCCTTGCCCTTCTGACCATATGTCACTGCACATCATTTCAACTTACTTCTTCAACTAGAAAGCACTCAGAGAGTGCAAACCTCTGCCAAGGCAGCTCATTTCCCCCATATAACATTAGTAGGGCCTGTGTCCACAGGGAAGATTCTAGTGCTGCAAAGGTCCACATTTTGAAATACTACTATATTTAGCTCACAAAATAGTGGTTTAAGGCTTTTCAGGTGACAGTATGGTGGATTATATTTAAATCTATAATTATCAAGATGAAGCCAATGGCGAGATTTGATGTGATGATTTCACATTGCACTCATTTTACTTATGCAAACACTGACAGTGTACTTGTTCAGAATCATTCAAATTAGTTTAATTGCTATACAAATACAACTGAATTGAATTGAACGATTTGTTCCATGTCCCATTTCAAACCTTTCCTGAAAATTTCATCAAAATCTTACTTTTGGAGTAATCTTGCTAACTAAGTAACTAACAGACAGACAGATGCTGGCAAAAACATAACCCTTCCCCCGCCCACTCCTTGGTGGAAATAATAAGGAGCCAGATTCACAAAGGTTGTACTACACCTGTTAACTTTGTCAGCCATTGTGCAGTTTGAGCATGGGCAGTTTGTTCTTTTATTGCAACCTATTCACTAAAGATTTATCCCTAATGATATGCAGGCGCAGTAAATGTTCACGAAGTGCTGAACCTAAGCGCTGTCTGCTCATCTTATGTCTTATGTGTTTCTACGTACATCAGCACACAGACTGGTTTGAAAGAGAAACTTAAGAAATTGCAAAGTTTACACTGATTCTGTAGTAAAAACACACCTTGGCCCATTAAGACAGTGACCTCACATTTACAGACTTGGACAAACAGTTCCAAAATAAGAGTGTGGGAGAGTTTGATGTGCACATCGTTGTTACACCTGCAGGGTCACTGATGCGCTGTCAAAACATGAGTGGATTAAAGTCAGCATCACCTTCAGGGACAGAAGAATCCACTGGGCATTTATTGCAGTGAAGAGCTCATAGGTTTTAATTCTGTCACTGTGATGTTTGAACAGTTGTCATCCTCATCTGTGTCAGAGTGTGCACTGGGAGACAGTAACGGAGATGGGATCCATGTCCACCTGTGGGATCACGATTCACTGATATTGAACCACTGCCTCCATAGTACATACCGTAATGAGCAATTATTTATGGCCCCCATCATGTCTTTCTCTTGTGTGTGATTCGGCTGCTGTTGGTCAGTCTTCTGTGTTTTCTACTGTTAAACTCTGAATTAATAGAGTGGAGCGTGAGAAATGTTTCAAAGCAATCTGATCATCATGTTTATATTTACATAAACAAAACTTCAATATAATGCACATATTAACCTGAGCCCTCCATAATTGACTGATGAGATTGAGGAAGATAGTAATTTACATGCAGATTACACACATGTATTTGTATGAATAGTGTGGGGATTGTAATTTACACTGCTCTTTTCTAAATTAGATGCTATTAACACTGAGATGTATTTGCATAGAAAGAGAATTTTGTAAAAAATGTATGAATATTTCCTCATTTACATCCATTTGCATCCATGCAAATGGAACTGCCACAGCCTTGATGCTCTCTGCTCCACAGTATAGTTTGTGTGAATTTCAGCCTTTGTAAGTGCTTGGTGAGTACTTTGTAAATTGCACGCTATTTTTGTGTCACTTTATTGCACCTTTAATAGACGCTAAATTGATGCAAACCTTTTCTGGATTTGGCCCAAGGTTTTTCATGTGCGGCAGCAATCATTTTAGAGTGGTGGACACACTGTAATCATTGCTACTATTGTATATGCCTCTCCACCCACCCACATCCCCTCCACTTCTCTTTACTCCATACATGTCAACAAAGCTGTAAAGGAGATTGTAGAGCTTTATTCACAATGCATGCTTTTCTGCTTTGCTCAACACACAGTTTAACGTTGCCACTGCATGTTCTGCAAATCACAATATAATATGACCTCAACATCCTTTGTCATTCAAGGATCCTCCCTTTTTATTAAATACATGAAGTGGTACAGAATCCTGACTGAGTAGCCTGACAGATGTTCCTAAATCAATGGATTTGGTGTGTAGCATATCGGCCCTGACGGCGCCCATTCACACTGATTTTAAATTAATCTAAAAAATATTAGACCGATCGGGGCCTGTATCCATAAAAATTCCTACTGCCAAATGTTGCTCCCAGTGAGAAAAAAATCTCAAATGATTGATATCTTTAATTCTTTTCATCCTGCTTGTTTTCAAATGTTAGAAATCAAGACTTCATCACTTGTAAAACTAAACAAAGTAAAGTAAAGTCAAGCTCCACCTCAAAGACTTACTGTAAAGCAAAAGATTAATGAAGTGTTCAGAACTACAATAATTCTGCCAAACAGGTCTATTTAAAACATTTTAGATCTACATTTAAAGTATGGTTTTTCACACATTCAGCAGAAGCATCTAATAGTGCCATGTGTTGTCTTTAATGTCTGTGATTAATCCTGCTGACTCACTGTTGATTCTCTCCACATTTTCAGTTGACAAACCTTTTTTTTGACAGGTGTGATCAACCGGTCACAGCTTTCCAAATCAAGTGTTGACTCTGCCTCTTCACTGAGACAGATGTTTCAGTTCAGTCCTTGCTCAGAGTCACGTCTCTCCGACATCACTCCTGAGCTAGAACTCCTTCCTAGAAGTTTTTAGGAGTTCTCTGAATGGATTGTAAGAACGCTAAAGAATACGGTCCAGACCACTTTATCTGACACTTATCTGGCAGGTCGGGTGTGATTTGGTGCCATAATAGGCTGGCCTAAAGCCTCTGACATTTACATTGTATTTCATCTATTACATTATTTTTGTCATTTTTCATCTTTGAGTTTGGGATTTTGTTAGCCTGTCCTTGCCAACAAGAATTGCACTGACACTGAAGTCAGAATTAGTCTGGAAAGGTCAGGCTAAAACTTGATAATGATCTATTAGATGCAAAACATATAAAACAATATAAGATGCAAAAAACACTAAAGATGAAAGAGGATGAAGATGAATTTCTATTTGATCTTGTGATTAAAATACTGCATCACATTGGTAACATTGGGTTGTAATGTGTGTGTCAACAGAGCTGTAAAGCAGATTGTAAAGCCCCTTTCCTTCGCTGTGTTTTCATTAATTGCAACCATTATCTCGTGCTACCAAACAGAAATCAACCACAGTAGACATACACGGCATCAGTTGGTGATACAAAGGCTTGGGGTCTGTGTTTGTTGTACTGGAGCCCCAAAACAACCTACTGCATATTAAAAATGGACACTTTGGTGCTTTGTGAAGTAGAGTGGCGCCAGTCCACCAATCCCTATGCTCAGGCCAGCTGGCACACTTTTCATGTCATCTTCAAACCAAGAGACTTTGTTTAAATCCCTAAAGGCTGAAAATCCAGTGTCTTTTCACTTCCAAGCATCAAAGAGTGGCAAAGACAAAGAGAGGAGAGGAGAAAAAGAGGGAAGAGAGGGAGGAGTTCAGAGCAGCAGACACAGAGGCGCATGGACGCAGTCACATTCCTGAATCTGTGAAGGACAGGCTTCACTTTTCTCATATGTTATTGAGGCACTTACGCGAGAGTCTGGTTTGGATGCTCATCAAATAACGTCTGAAAATATCCTAATTCAAAGTGACTTTGCCCATCAATTGTAGGGCCAGACTGCTGAAGGAGTTTTTTTAAATGATACATATTGTACGCCTTTTTAATAAGTTAATTTAATTCTTGCATGTCCTTAGAATGCATTATTTAAATTTCAGCTCAACGTATCACACACATCCCTCATTCTACCTTGTCTCTAAACTCCTGTATCCATGAAGATCCCCAGCGCAAAGAGAATACTTAGAATTGTGGGTGTGATTTCTGAATTTTTAAGACTAGATAATAGTAAACATAAAACCGATTCATGAAGCATTTTAACCCTTAAAAAAGCTCCAAACATGATAAACTGTTAAGAGTAGTGGGGAGGACTTTAAGAAGATGAAGAGTGAAAAAAGTTGCAGTTACCGGTACAACTAATGAAAACTAAGACAAAGACTGACTCTAGCAGTGAAAAGAAATGGTTTTGTTCAGTAAAATTTGAAAAGCAACAAAAAATTGTTTTCATGTTTTTGAACAAACACCAATAATAACAACAATAATAATAATGTGTCATCAGTTTGGCTTCTGAGGGGCTGTGCCCAGGAAGACATTTGCCTCAAATGGTTGGAGTCAGTGGACAGAGAAGAGACAAAAGAGTACAGACAAAAAACAACACCGACACTAGACGACATACTGTATGTCGACAGTCCACAACCAGCAGCTGCACGTAAGGCATTGTCTAAATTCAAAGACTCAATAGAAAGGATTAATGGAGATTTGCAACCTGCAATAATGCTGCCAAATTGGTCTGTGTTTTCAATCATTTTATGGGTACCTTTAAAGTGTGATTTATTTTACAGTATTTATCAGAAGCATCAAATACTGCCATGTGTTGCCTGAAATGTCTGTGATTTTTCCTGCTGATGCTCATTGTCACTTGAAAGCTTTTTTTGACAGGTGTGATCAACAAGTCACAGCTTTCTAAATTATGCGTATCAACAGTTGAGTCCTTGATCACAACAGGAGACTCTAGTTGTTATGAAACTCTAATAGGATATTGTATATGTGTTTTCATTTGGTTGTGTGCAGAACAAAAAGGTACTAAATGAATTAAATCATCAAAAAGATCAATATAAATTAACATAAAATTGAGCAATAAAATTGACACAAATTGACAGCATATTTTGGTTCTAATCCTAAGATTGGGTAATGCAGAAATACAGTGGTGCCTCGTTTATCGCGGGGGTTACGTTCTAAAAATAAACCCGCGATAGGCAAAATCCGCCAAGTAGTCAACTTAATTTTTTTACAATTGTTATATTTGTTTTAAGGCTGTAAAACCCCTCACCACACACTTTATACAGTATTCTCTGACAGGCATTAACATTTTCTCACATTTCTCTCTTATTTAAACACTCTCAAAATTCAAACCTTCATAGATTTTAAATAAAAAATAAGTACAGTATTCTAGCACTAAACTAAAGATCAAAACCTGTTTTCAGGCCCAAACATTTGTTTGAGAAATAAAACAATATGAACGTTTTCCCATAAAAAATATGATGGCTTTTAGAAATAACAAATTTAATTTTAACGATCAACCTACAGTACGAAGTTGGACACATAAGAAATTATTAATACTGTAGTGACACACGCGTCACAGTTCGTCTGACCGCGCCTCTTCGTCCTGGCGCCGCTATGCAGCGTCTTTTTCCAATAAAGGCCGTGGTGCATTTGTCATTTTCTGTGTGAAGAACATAGTTATGGGTAGTTGTTGGTGCTGTTTTTTCTTCTGGGCGGGAAGATTCTTATATACAGACATGCCACCATGCCTACAGTCCTTTAGCCAATCAGGACACAGAAGACAATGCGCGTTCATACGCTGTTTAAAAAAAAAAAAAAACATGAAAATTGCACTAAAAAAATCCGCCAAACAGTGCGGCTGCGAAAGGTGAACCGCGATATAGTGAGGGAGCACTGTACATGATGAAACAGCAGCTAATCTCATTATAGTACTTACCATATTCTAATGAAGATGTTAGTGGTAAAATAATTAGAAAATGTTATGTATTTCGTCAAAACAAATTTTTTTTGAGATTGTCAATTTGGATATCACCCTGAAAAGCATGAGGTTTATTTATACAGAACACATACACGTCCACCCACACATGCATAGGTGTCTGTACTCAAAACTCAATTCACCGTTTGCAGACTTAATTACCTCCCTGGCCGTTATAATCTTTTCCTAAACATTTGGAGAATTAAGGGAAGGATGAAATTTTTATAGGTAATTGCCTCTGAGATTGCACTGGCATGAGAGAAGGCCTGTCTGCAGAACACTCCAGCTCTGCCATGTGAAGGTGTATGTGTGTGCTGTGCATTTGCCTATACAGTGCATAAATGTGTGTTTATGTGAGCAGCAGGCCTGTCAGAAGGAGCAGTGCATTGCCTTCGTTAAAAGCAGGTGACTGTGTGACCTTGTCTTTTCTCCTGTCATGTGAGCCTTCAGTGTGTCACATCTGATTGCAGAGTGTCAGAGCAGAAAGATGAGCTTCACCAACTGAACCTACATATCCCAGGCTGTGGAGACAAGCAAAGGGATAGTGTGAAAGGGAAAATGACAGAGCTGGAGGTAGTTATCTGTGAGGCGTCACTCCAGTTCCAGCTCTTTTTGAAGCTCAGCTGCTGTCCTCGTGTTCAAACAGTCACACGCAAAAAGCAGGTGAAGTTCTGGTTCCATCCTTGAGTTTGTCTTTCAGGTTCATATCACATTGTAGTGACAGCTTCCACCGCAGATAGTTTGTTTTGTTCTAAAGCATTGAGAAAATAGTGTTGCAGTTTTTTTTTTTTTTAATTTGCTGTGCTTGTATTTCACAGTGTTTACAAAAAAAACACAGATTCAGTGTAGAACTAAACCAACTGAGGAGTTTTAAAGGTTGATATAGTAGTGAGTGTGTTTACATGTACACCAGTATGCCAATTTATGAGGCTCTATCCCTATCCCGCACTCCCTTCCTTAAATGTTTTGGCGATTTGCAAATCATCATGCTCTGTTTCTATTTACACAACTCAACTTATTTGGAAAAGACATTTGACAGTCTACAGACCTAAAAGTAACCTGTTTATTTGGCATTTCAATATAAAAATCAAAAGAAAATAGTGCCTTTCACAAAATAATTTTAAATTTGCTGCATCACTATCATTTTGTCTGTTACTAACTTTTGCAACAGGTTGAAGGAAACCAGCAACTGAACTGAACTTACTTAGACACTTACCAGTCTGTCACACTTTAAGGCTAAATACCCTATTAACTACTTTTAAAATGGCCACTAAACACATCAGAAGAAATGTTATTAGCTACGGGGACTTTAATATCCTGTCAAATGGGTGTTAAGGAAACTGCATCACAAGACCTGCTGTGATATTTGCCACTTGGCATTAAGTACAAGTATTCTCAGCAGCAGAGTTGACAAATGAGATGTGCAGTTACCTCACTTGACAAGAGTTTTTCCCCCCCCAACAGCTCAAAAACAAATCAAACCCAATTTCACTCCAATTTCACTTTAGTCCCACAATATATTCTGTCACAATTCACTTTCCATCCTTGGTGTCACGCATAAACACCTATTTTTGTGCAACGTTTTGCATCTGAGGTAATTTTGAATGCCTCACACACTAAACACATCACATTAATTGCCTCAGAGGATAACGCAGATCCACATTTCCAGACATTCATTTGGCACCTCACAAGTTCTACCATCGTCACTATAAGAATAAATAAGGCAGGAAGTCAAGCTACAGTAAGGAAAAAGGCAACGAGACAGCAAGTCAGAAAAAAAGTTGTAAAGAGCACAAGTGTCTCTTGTTCCACCTCTCCAGGGCCCTATTCCTATACCTTCTCTGTGCCTAATTATCTTAACGTGAGCCCCTGTCAGCAGCTATGGGACACCATTAGACTCCTGTTTATTAGGGCTCTGGGCCTCAGAACCTGCAAGCATCAACCACCACGCAGCAGTAGCCAATCAGGCCGGGTGAGGGAGGTGCCAGCACAGAGGCAGGAGCCAAGGATGGAGGAAGAAAAAAAGGTACAGCTGCGTAGGAAAATGAGAAAGATTCGAGAACAAAGTGCACTTACCAGTTCCCTTTTCTTCGGCAGACTTTGAAAAATGTTCATTTTTGTATGAAGTACCAAAGAGTTGCTGTCTGCATCTTTCAGTTTGAAAGTGTCACTGTTTGACTATGGCACTTTATGCCTGAATTGATATCCACACAAACAAATACATCAACCAGTGTGGCATTGATAATTGTCTTTGTTCAATAATTTTGCCCTCTATGATAGTCAGTAATGCCATAAAGTACAAAACATATACAACCCCAATTCCAAAAAAGCTGGAATGCAATTATTTGCAAATTTGAAACCTGTATTGTTTTCCTAATAGAACTTAAACAACTTATCGCATGTTGAAACGGAGACATTTGACCATTTCATGGAAAATATTAGCTCATCTTGAATTTGATGGCAGCAAAAAAGTTGGAGCAAGGTCAAAAAAAGGCTGGAAACATAAGTGGCATGAATCAAACCCAAATTGAGGGTCATCTGAGAACTAATTAGATTAATTGGCAACAAGTCAGTAACATGACAGGGTGTAGAAGGAGAATTTTAGAGAGGCAGAACCTCTCAGATATGAAGTAAAGAGGTTCTCCAATCTGTGAAAAATGTCAAAAAATAGTTTTCCTCAGTGTAAAATCGTGAAGACTTTGAAGATCCAACCATCTGCAGTGTAGAATATGATCAAAATCGATTCAGGCAGTGGTCTGAGAGATTCATCTGACGACAGAACAGTTTTCCATTTTGCCTCAGAACATTTTAAATGAGCTTTAGTCCAAAGAAGACAGTGACGTTTCTGGATCGTGTTCAGATATGGCTTCTTCTTTGCATGATACAGCTTTAACTTGCATTTGTGGATTACACAGCAAACCGGGTTCACAGACAAGGATTTCTGGAGGTATACCTGGGCCTATGCAATGATTTCCAGTAGAGAATCATGCCTGTTATGAAATTCTGTAAATCACAAGCATTCAGTTTTGACTGGCAGCCTCCCCCCCAAGTCTCTGAATCTTTTGATATTCTGATATTATGCACTGTAGATGGTGTGTTCTTCTTGGCAAACCTGTGTTCATCTTTACATCTGACAGGCTGTGCCTCTTTAAAATACTACTTTTATCATGTCAATAACCTGTTGCCAGTTAACCTGATTAGTCGTCCAATGTTCCTCCAGTTGTTTTTGATTTGTGCCAGTTAGTTTTCAAGCATTTTGTTGACCTCGCTTCAACTTTTTTGAGATGTGTTGCTGGCATGAATTTCAAAATGAGATAATATTTTGCATTAATTGGTAAAATGTCTCAGTTTATGTTCTACTGAGAATAAAATATGGGTTATGAGATTTTTGCATTCTGTTTTTCTTTACATTTTATTTGCATCCCAACTTTTTTGGAATAGGTGTTGTACTGTAGTCAATAATCAGTCTAGGCAGTCTTGTTTCAATTGGTCAGGATTATCCCTCAATACATTTCATCTCATGTGATATATACTGTATTTATATAGATTTTTTTCATGCATCAGCATGAAAAACAAGATTTGCTCTACTTACCTGAATTATAAAGTACTTTATATTGGATGCAACAATACTGTATACCAGTCAGCACTATATTTATTCTGAGCAAATCCATTGATTATCACTTGTGTACCATAAGCCTCTGGTACAATACTTTCAATATTTCAACAGCATCTGCATAAGTCATCCTGTAACGCCGGGGTTCTGCTTGGTGGTTCAAACACTACTCCCTCCTAGTCTGTCATTGTGTCCGTGGGCAAGACACTTCACCCGCCTCGCCTTAAATGAATGTGAACGAATGTTTGACAATGGCCGGAGAGGCCATTGGCATAGGTTGGCAACCACATTTCCGTCCGTCTGCCCCATGTAGCAACTGTGGCTACAGATGTAGTTTATCACCACCAGGGTGTGACTGTGGCGTGAATGAATAATGGAATTAATGGAAAGCATCTTTGGGTCCAATCATTATTAAAAGCGATCAAATACAGCATATTTGACTGGGTTCTATCTGGATTTTTGATGTCTATCGGAAACATGGCTTTGTAAAAATGCCCCTTCAGATGTAGTAAATGTTTGTGGTTTTAAAATGTACAAGAGAGACAGAGAAAGAAAGAAACAGGAGAACTTTAAGAGTGCTGTGCAACAATTTGAATTAGATAATATACTAATAGGAACAGACAGCAAGGAAGATTATCAAATATTTACAACCCTAGAGAAATCTATCAAGGTCTTTAGCACCAATGTTAAGCACAAACCTAGTAGAAATCCAGTTCCTTGGATAAATTCAGATAAATTTCAATTGATGAAGAAAAGCAATGGTGCTTTAAAAACTGTACTGAGAACTAAGTCAACTCCAGACAAAAATCATTTTGCAATGCTAAGGAACAAAGTGGTAAAACAACTAAGGAAAGCAAAAGCAGATTTCTTGACTGTAACAGAAAATTCAAGAGGTAATCCTAAAGTAATTTTGAATCCTTTGAAAAAAACTTTCAGGCCACAACGCTAAAGAAAGGGAAGTGCTTGCAATTAAAGTTAATGGAATGCACATGAATAATCCGGTTCAAGTGGCAAATGCATTTAATCATGACTTCATTGACTCTGTAGTCCTTAAACATCAGCCTGGTTAGCACAACTGTGCCAACTTTCAATCTAAGGAATGTCACTAAAGCCGGCCGCGACTCATCTCAGCTCATCGAGCTGAGTTGAGTCATGATTGAAGGAACCTCGCACACAGCTGCAGATTGACAGCACAACGCACGCCTGGGAACTGGCGCCATCTGTTGACAGTAAACAGTGATTGCATTGTGACCAGTTGTGACACACATGTCCAGCAATGATAAAAGTTGCCTAGTTGAGTTGTGACACTGCCGAGACTTGAGTCCTGGCGATTCAACATGTTAAATCGGCACGATTTCTGTCGGGACGTCGTCAAGACTGACAAATCTGGGTCGGGAACTGCCGCACATCAAGCCGATTTCCAGTTGAGCTGAGATGAGTTTTGTTTCTCTTTGTGCGACCGGCTTAAAATGGAAGTAGCACAAACAATTAGATCCATGAAACCATCCAGAGCAAAGGTTTTGTACAGGATGGATACAGTTATGTTTAAGGAACTGTGTGCAACACTGGCTTATCCAGTTACTAAATTGATCAATCTTTCATTTAGCCAAGGAATATTTTTTATGAAAACTGGAAGTCAGCTGCTGTTATTCCAGTTTTCATAAATGGAGATCTCCTCATTACCAACGATTACAGATGAGTAAGCATATTGCCAACAGTTTCTAAAATTGCAGAGAAACTGGTTGCAAAGCAGATCAATGGTTACAGTATCTGAACACCACTTTATTTGCACTGTGTCCAATGCAGTTTGGTTTTAGAGCTAAGTATTCAACTGAGACATCAAACTGATTTTTTATTGAAAAAAATCAAGTCTTTGGTAGAGTTTGGTAGGGTGTGGTGCAGCTGTGTTTTTTGATTTTAAAAAGGCGTTTGATGCCATGAATCATAAAACCTCAAAACTATCTGCCTTCAATTTCTCCCCTGATGCACTTAAATGGATAGAGTCATAACTCAAAACTCAGCAGCAGCATGTAAGAATACAAAATTATGAGTCACCTGCTCTTGTCCATAGGAGTCCCACAAGGATCTATTTTGGGCCTACAACTATTTAGTATGTACATAAATGACCTTCCAACTGCGTGTCCTGTAACAGAGTTAAATTCAATTTTTTAAATTTTCAGATGTATTAGACATTTCTCTCTTGAAGCATCTAAAATGAATATGCATTCAATGATTCTGTCTCACATCATGTACTGTTTAAAAATATGGTCACAGAATGGCACCACTCTGCTAAAACCACTGCAGTCCCCATATAAACATGTAATCCATACTCTGGACAAGAAATCATGTCACTTGGACCATTATCCAATTCTAAAAAATATATAATATGCTAAATTGGGATAACATGATTAACTGTGCAATTCTTTGTCTTCTGCACAAAATTATCAATAATTTGTCATCTCCTCCTTTCAAAGAGTTTGTGAATATTCAAACAACAGCACATTGTTTGACAAGAGGTGCAGCAAGAGGGGACTCCATCATTCCAGCCAGAAAAAGTCATTTTGGTGGATCTGCATTCTCATACAAAGCGGCACAAGAATTGAACATCATTCCAACACACATCAGTGATTTGGATTCATATCACTTATTTAAATTTCACCTGAAAAATATGGCTCATTTACAACCAACTTGACCACTGAAACATAGGCCCAGTATGGTGCTTGACTTCTCTTGCTGCCACCTGCAGTTATTTTTCTTTACTCAGTCTGTCTTTATATCTTTATCTTCTTTCTGTCGTTATGTCTGTAGTCTATCTTAAGGTCAAACATGGTGTTTTAGGGTTGATTTGTCTCATTATGTCAATTGTGTGTTCTCCAGTTATTGCTTGAATGTTAGTTCTTTGTTATCAATGTTGTAAATATATTGATTTTGAATTTTAACACTGTATTTTACTTTTAGGTTGATTAGGAACATCTGTCCAGGGTTGACGGATAAAAAATAACCCTCTGGCTAACTCTGGTGCATTTAAAGAAATGTTAATTAATGTGCATTGGCCCTGTCAACGAAACCAATTCAGTGAATAAAAAATAAATATTATATCCTACAGAAGGTAAATTGCATGTGACAATCTGTGGCTGAGCCATGATCCTAATCCAGAAGTGTCAAAAACTGGGTTCAAAGTCCCATAGTTAGTCAGTCCCCATAAACTCTTTAGTAGCTTGTAAACTACAAAAGTATGGCAGACGTTGTCATCTTGTCAATCCATGTGAGGCCATTTTCCACAAAATAATTTGAATGCAGCTTATTAATTTGACTTTGACAAATGGCAGCTGACTCTCAGATTCATGCTGTTACTGAGTATGTAGTGACTTGACAAGTCTGTCTGACCCAGAAGCCTGATCATTTCATTCAACTTCAGCTTTAGCCATACTTGACCTCTTTGTCCATTTTGGGATCAAAGGGGTGGTGGATCCTGTCGTGGCAAAACAGGGGGCGGCGAGTAAGGTTGGTCATCAGACTGGGTTCAGATCCTGACAGGTGAAGTTCATTTGTGCAAAGAGGAAAGCTGTGCAGACAGAATGCTCTGCCATCTCTCTTAGCAGCCTGTGCAGGTCTCCTGAGTGTACTGTAAAATGCAGTGTCTCTTATGGGCAAAGATGGGGCATGTGGGGCCTCTTGGGTGCTGATTGGATAAGGTTTATGTGCGAACAGTAAGAGACATGACCCCTGAGACTGGTGCCCTTCAAGGCTATGGAGTGTGGAATGACATATGTATTTGTGTTATATCTGTGTCCTGCTGTGACTGACTGTGCAGATGTGACCCGGGCTGATGGAGCCTTGCCGGCCTTGTCTGTCTCTGAGGTCAGTGCATGTATGTGAGTCAAAGGCCTTTGCAGATTGCGGAGAGAGAAGGCTTACACAATAATTAATGGATATATAACGTACGTAGATGGGATATATGCCTCGACAATTCAATATGGTGACAGTCATACTGGGACCTTATTCAAGCTTTAAAACTGCTCTTCAGAAAACCTATGTGTAACATCATGAAGAGTTTGACTGTCTTTTAAATAGTTTATAGTATTGCACTATTGAGAATACTGTATTTGCAGACTAGTGTTATTAACACAATTATCTATAGTAGGCATAGGCTGTGTAGAAGATGTTACATCGGTTGCTATCCTGCCTTTTTGCAGCAAGAAGTGATCATATTTGGACTAAAGGGTAGAACTGGGAAAGTGCAAGTGGTGACAAGTTAATGCTAACTTAAAACAAAATCAACTGAGAGTCATATTAATCACAGTTACATTTGAGCTGTCAGTCCAGAACAATGCAGAGATATCAGGTGAGCATGCTAACTCTCACTTGCTAACAGATATCAATAGCAATAAAATACATTGACATCTTTCAAAGAGTATCTAAACAATTAATTCATGTACATACAGTTTGAATGCAAATGACAAGGAAAACAAAATTAACAGAAAAAAATATAGGTAAATCTAAAAAAAAAAATCACATTCATTGGAAAAGAAAGTAAATAAATAAAATAATTACACTCAACAAAAATATAAACGCAACACTTTTGTTTTTGATCCCGTTTTTCATGAGATGGACTCAAAGATCTAAAA
>JAQQAE010002100.1:0-23146 GCA_029823295.1 Pseudamia nigra
GGGGTACCATCATTTTTGTCCAGGCCTGTTTTGTGAGTTTGTTTTTTAAAATAATTCTGTTGAACTACAATTCAAAACAAATGTCTGATTTTTATTGGTTCATTTTCATACAATTTTTATTTACTATTACTTTTGTCAGATGCAAGTTATTTCTGTGACCATTGTGGGTTTTTCTGTCATTTACAGAGGGGTACCAACAATTTTATCCATGTCTGTAATGTTCTAAACTCCTCCACAGTTTTTATCACTGTTTTGCATTCAATTACTGAGCATATACTTAATGGCCCGCGCATACATAGACATAATTAGTCAGAAAATCGGTTTCCAGAGCAGCTATTCACATTTACCTTGTAGAAATATGCCAACTATTCCATTACATATCCACTGTTTTTTAAAGCACAAACTGGAAATGTGAACAGCTGAATGGAAGTGCAAAAAATGGTTGGCGTCTCGGTTTAAAATATACCAACTTCCCTATCTGTCTTTATTTCAAAAAGCACTGACTCTGGGACCTTAAACTAGCAGGGGAATGCATGTTGAATTGTTGCATGTTTTAATAAAATCCAATATGATGAATATTTTGTCCTGCCACTACTGTTCACTATTTATCTAACTTCAGTTCAGTTGTTTATGCGGTTATACAACTTGTTTTATTGCAAAAGCCAAATGTCTGAAAACTTCCTTAATTTGCAGTTCTTGTTTAACTGTCTAAACTATTTTTAAACATGTGATGGCACCCTGCGTATTCACATCTGGGCCTGTCATTTGAGCTGGTTCTGTGTCTGCCTGCTTGTGTTGAACTGGCTCATTCCATCCCTAAATAGTACAGAGTACACAGTGTTAAAATATACACACACACCTACCCAACTTGGTTTCATCAGTGGTGGTAGCAGCTAATATAAAATGCTATTTTAGGTTCTTTTTGCCAGGGCACATGTGGGCTGCTCTGAGGTGTTGCGAGTCACTGGGGGGAACATCTTCGTGAGCTGAAATTGATGACCTAAGAAATGCCGATCTAATCAGCTGATTGCTTTTCAACTCATTATCATTTTCCAGTATTGTTTCATTTGCAACTCAGCAAGACTCCTAGGAAGCATCCACACCCCTCCTTCTGTCAAGGCATATGGACGTGTAAACCGCAGTGCTGAGCTCTGACTGGGAAGAGCTTTTCCTTAGTTCAGAAGACTGACTGCCAAAGGGATATTTCAGAACTATCAGACTGTTCATAAAGGCACATGTGAAGTTTATCCATGCTTATGTGTGTACATGCATGTTAACTCCAAGGATTTTAGTCAGATGTGGTTTTAAAGAGCGCAGTAAGGGCGTGAGTGAACTGAGAAATGAATGCACTTGTGCACAAACACACATACTCTGAGTCTCACTAGCTGTGTCAGAGGGGAGGCAGTTTGTTCATATACTGTCTGTATACAGAAAAAAAGAGAGACAGCATCAATAATGTAGCATCTTGACTCTGGGAGTCCACAAAGTCCAATTAATCTCAAAGCCAAAGGAACAAAGGCTTCTCTATTTGACAAACAGGACATGCTGTAGTTTGCTCTGCTCTGACTCACACTTGATAAGCAGAAAAGATCCAGAAAAGAAACGTTACAGGGGCTTAGTAAAGGAAAGTAAAACACCAAAGGTGGCTAAAAGAGATCTTCAAAAGGAATGTCCTGACTCTTTTCAGCTCCTTTGACATTTCACTGCCTCAGACAGGCCCACCTTAGCTCGGCACTGTCTGAAAACACCTCCTTGCCTTCAGTCAAAATGATACAGTCCAACTATACTTGAGAGAAATTCATCCTAATTGAGAGTGCTTTTATCTGCTAAATATTCTAAAGAGCAAAATGTCGTATTATGTAGAAGATATAGCACCCGGCCTTAACAGTAAATGACTGAAACTCCACTCAAAAGCAAGTATTTTTCAAAGTGTGTTCCTTGTAACCTTTGACTTTCATTATGCAGAGTGATGCTTGTGTAGAGTTTGACAGTTTAAAGGGTCTCACACTCATCAGGCAATATGAATTTAAGACATGGACCTACCAGGAGGATATGTGACACTGCAAAAAGTCAAATACAAAATTTAGAATAGGGCACAAAAAGCATTTTCCCCATAGTGCACAATGAGGACAAACCTGCAACTGAAAAAATAAGAAATTATACTATCACTGCCTTATACATTTGGTCCAGAGAGCCACATAACTCAGGAGCCAAAATCAAAATAAGCTGCAAAATGAGAAAAAAATGATCATTATAATCAAATAAGCTAACAAAAATGAACAAAATAACACAAAAATGTAACAAAAAAAATCAACAAAATAAGCAACAAAATGTGAAAAATGATCAAGTAAGGTAACAAAAATCAACATTAATAGCAACAACATGAGCAAACATGATTAAAATAATCAAGTAAGTTAACAAAAATCAACAAAATAAGCCAAATAATTTTCCAGGAGAACTTAATATTTTCCAGGGAACTTTTTTTCTCATTTTCCATAGGTTTTCCATAACTGGAAAATTGGTCAATGACTTTCCAGGTTTTGCAGGATACACAGGAACCCTGCTCATGGTGGTAAATTAGTCCTATTATGACCATTCATATGTGGAAAAACCATGTAACTCTCAAAAGGTAGAGTATTTTTATTTACATGTTATAGAGTGACCAAAGGGAATTTTCAAATAGTAAATGTATTATTTTTCATGGTTTTTTGTTTGTTTATTGCAATTTGTGGAAACTATACTAGTCAAAAGCTAGATGCACTGTATTTGCTTCTAGTACAAGAAAAGTATTTAGTATGTTAAGTCCCATTATGGCTATTCGTGTAGTGAGTAATGGAGTTGGAGCCTTACAGGTTTATATCTGAGAGCATCTCTGTAGGATCCAAACAGAGCGGCCTGCGCTCTAAGGAAGGCCCTGGCCACTCCGCTTCCCGTTGCTGTGGACTGCTTCTTCAGCTTGCTCTTTAGAGAGGACACCTGGTGGAGAACATGAAAAGAGAAAGTGTGAGCAAGAAAGGGAGACACAGGGAGTGTGGCAGAGTGAGATATGGGGGGGGGGCAGAGATGGTTGGGTAAAAGTTAAATTATCACCTCTGAAATTGGTGGAGGAAACAGCTAGCCCATTCTGTGTGTGAAGTATCGCATTTGCAGGTCATCTCCAAAAAAGGAAAGAAAAGAAAGGGAAAAGCTTCAGCCTTTCCTCGGCGCTTATGTGTTGTGCTGCTGGGAGCACCTGCTGCTTTGCTAATTGAGCTGAGGACGGGGGAAACGGCAAAGAGGAGGGGACAGCAGAAAGGAAATGGAAACACATCCCTGCTCCTCCTCTCACTTTCTCCATGCTGCCACCCTCACACTCTTCCCCATCTCTACCGCCATTTCTTACTTTCCTCTTTCTTTTCAGTCCTCCTGTTTTACCCACCCCTGTTGGCTCTCCCAGATTCCCTCTGGAAAGGGACTCTTGACATAAAATGCCTTTAATTATTTTCCCCTCTCCTGGCTCTGTCTCCAGGACTCCAGGCGAGAGTGGAGGAGCAGCAGCAGGCCTGAGCTTGTTTTAGGATGACAAAAGATTCACCCAGGCCACCGGGCCCCGGGGAGTCTGGGAAGGAAGTTGTCAAGAGGCTCTCCTCACCTGCTCAGCAGTAGTCTGACTGTGTTGTGGCAGAGCGAAGAGGAGGCAGAGATAGCGAGGGACTGCAGCTCTCTGTGTGGGCTGTGCAAGCCTAGCACAAAAGCACAACGTTTGATTGGGTTGCATAGGAAGACTGGATTACTGTAATGCACTTCACTAAGGATGATTGTAGCAGCGCAAGTGGATCTGAATCACAATTTTCAAGTGTAATTAGCACAGAAAAGATTAATTTGTCTCCTCTCAGATAAATTGCAATGTTTTGTCTCAAAAGTTATGGTTGAAGTCAAAATTATTAAGCCCTCCCTCCCATGAAAATTGCTTTTTTTTGTCAGACATATTCTCAATTGCTGTTCAAAAGAATACCAGATTTTTAACAGCATTTAAAAGCATGCTAGTTTTATTTGTATTTGCAAATGAAAACTACCCAATGTTATTAACCACCAGAACTGACCTTTTTATTCAGGCATAGCACAACCCACCACTCTGCTACTGAGTAACAGTCTAAGTGAGTGAATTGAAGTTATAATGGAACAATATTCACTTCAGAAAGGATTTAAGGCATCACTTGTAAACGCATCACGTCGTGTCATGTCAAAAATAAAAGAAATGAGTTTAGATCTGAGAAGAACAATTGGTGATGGACACAAACACAAAGCTTTTCCAAGTATCCAGAACTAGAGTGAGAAGCATGAGAACATTTTGAACAAAACTGAATGTTTACAGAAGGGGGGCAATCATTTTGATCTCAACTGTACATGCAGGAGGAAGATTGATTGATGGAGTTTGATTGATTGATGAGATTTCGGCCTTGAATTGTGAAGCGCCTAGAGATAATCAGCGATTATGATTGGCGCTATACAAATAAAGATTGATTGATTGATTGATTAATTGATGCAATTGAAAGGTGCAACTACTGGTTATTTTCACTGGCAGTTATTTAAAAATAACTTCAACGATTGATCAATTCATTTTTATTCTATTGTGTGGCTCAAAAATTACGGTAGTACTGAGAATATTTTTCCATGGTGACTGCTTTTCACCTCATTTTAATTTAATATTACAAAGATGTGCAAAATATTAATGCTACACTACTATCTGGATATTGCAGTGGCACTTAATGGACATTGCATTAGTGTTACTAAATTAATATTCTTTAGTTATCCCTGAGCTGATATGCTGTTGTGGCCAAACAAAAAAAAATTCATGGTGAAAAGGTGAAAGAAAAATTATTTTCATGACATGTCAAAAAACATTTTAGAAGCTGCAGACAGCAAAATATTGTATTTGTGGATGCAGAATGGTTCATCTGTTACCAAAATAGTTTGCAATATTGCACCATTTTTAGGATTCAAGATTCACTTTATTGTAATTTCATTGCGTATTTACATACACAGCAGGAAACGGTATATTGTTTCTCATCAGCTGCTACAGTGCTGAAAAGATTAAATTGAGTAAGAATAAATGCTTCAAGTAATAAATAAATACTGCAGAATAAAAGTGCATTCTAAAATGGCCACCTTCACACACATATGAAAAAAAGGAAAAAATATCAGCCAAAACAATACAACAGATCTTTTAATTGACCTGTCATTATATCTCTACTTGAAGTGGAAATTGATCTAAATTCTACCTACAACACATGACCAAAATGTGGACCACACAAGACATTTGAAGACATCACATCGAGTATTATTTCTCAGTATTGTCTGACATTTCATTAAGTAGTCTAATAAAAACTAATCATTTCATTTGAATAGATTACTCAAGAATGAAAGTAGCTGCACCTTTTTGTCTTCTATAAAAACAAACTAAAACAAAGCCATTTTCACTGCATGACAGTGATGTCTGAATCTGAGCTGACACACAGCTGATGAGGTGTGTGTGAAACAACCAGGAACACACTGAACAGAATTAACAAGTTTGGTTAACAGTGTGCTTATTTCCTAATGATCCACTGCACATTTCAAGTCTGTTCACTGGTGATATCATATTAGCTAGTGATTTTTTTCACTGCCTGTGTGTTATTTCAGGGCTGTCCCCTTCTTCAAAGTAACTTCAAACAAGTTAAATCAATAATAGTATGAATGGATGAAAAGAACAAGAAAACAGGAGAAACAGTAATGTGAATGTACCAATAAACGACTGCAGTTCTCCAGTAATCCCATAAAATTTTGATAAGGTCTATTTCAATCAGAGGTGGCCAAATATCTCATGCTGTGTAGCTGCAGCTTTAGTCACAGTCTGGTGTCTGCAATTAGCCTATGTGGAAAACTTCAGGGAGGAGAAGAGTAGCTCATACGGAGGACAGGCAGGGAGAAACGGAGGCTGAGAGAGAACGCAAGAAAGCAAGAGAGAGACAGTGGCAGTCTTAAACTGGGACAAAGACAAAATGAACAGCATTGAATACTCCCCCCTGGGCTTTCTCACTCTCCACAACGTCCCTGTGCTGCCATTGCAGATGCTCCCAGGCATCAAACAGAAAGTTTATCACGGTTAAATTAACAAGTGTCATCTCCATATTCACTCATTGTGCTAAATGCTTTTATGTTTATGTAAAGCCCTTTCTGAAATTAATATTTCATGTTTATGTGCGTTTTCACAGATTTATTTTTTTTTCATTCTCACAAATCATTAAACCGTCTTTTTTTGGGGGGGGAATCAAAGCAAACACAATGTCAGTCTAAGTGGTGAAGGCGTACCCCAAAGACTGTCAGAGAAGACGGGATAGCAGAGTTTACTCTGCACGCAGAGTTCTGTGCAGCAGCTTTGAACGGGTAAGAGCGCTGCAGCAGCAAACACTTTTAATGAGGTGGGGACACAATCACTCATGTTTTGTTTCCCAGTGTTGGGGAAAAATAAGTGATAAAGAGAGGAGTTCAAAGATTCATGGTTTTTCAGGAGTAAGATTAAACATAATGAAAAATATTTCTCTTTAATCAAATGTGATTAATTAAATTATATGCAAAACAAACATAATAGTAGTTTATAACAAATACCAGAATACTGTTTGTCAAGTAAAAACAAAGCAATGACTACAGTGCATCTCCTTACAAGAAAAATAAATTTGTGCTTAATAATTTGATTTCAAATGTGGAGCCACAATCATCAGGTATGTCTCTGCAGTAATGGCTCTGTCAAACTAATTAACTTCTACAGTTTGAGTGAAGCTAACAAGATGCGTACAGGCATCAGAGGAAGGCCAGGCTCTACAGGTGATAACCCTATTTAGCAGTGACATTTTTTAGTGTAAAGTCACAGTGGCGGTGATGAGATCAAAGACAGAGAGTCCCCCATTGGGTCCAATTAGAACTATAGCATTGTACAGAGAAGGGGCGGTGGGAGAAAAGAGGGGAGGCGGTGGATAGGGGAGAGAAAGGAAAAATACTGTTGAGTTATGATATTCATAATCTATGCAGAGAGGCCTTTCCAGTACAGGTCTTCTCCCCATAGCTGTGATCTTTTCAATTTACATCAATGGGAGATGGTCGGGATGAAAGCAGGGCATCCAAGGCGCACAGCCCACAGAGGGCAGACATGGGGCCTCATTAAGGCCCAGCCCAGTCAGCCCCAAACAGGTTTTGAAGTGCGTCACATAAAGAGCATGGGGTCAAAGGTCAGACAAAGAACAGATCTCCATTTAACTCTTCAGCTGGAGATGGTAATTAGCAGGTGCAATCATGATCCCTGCCTGACTGTAACGGATGGTACTAGTGTAGGTGACACCAGGCATCTGTGTGAGACAGTGAGTCTGTGGACTGATACTATGTACATGTACACAAAATCAGACCAGGGAATACATATTTACAATATAGTCTGCAGGTAATGTATGAAAAGGTCATTTACGGTACGCCTAAATGTATCCAGAGCTCAAAATAAAATTATGACATTGGGCTTCATTCCACTTCTTACTGTCTTTCTATGACATTCAGATTTTCAAAAAATTTATGAAAAAGGATCATAGTGGTACATGAAAATAAATACTACTTTTAAACAAGATTATCACAGATAAAGCTACATAAGCAATAAAGACCTGATCATGGACAACTATTAACAACAAGTAATTAATGAATTACTAACATCCACTTTAAATTAAACCAGAATGTAGACTCAGAAAAAAGCTAAAAAAAATTAAAATTCAAAAAATAACAAAAAAAAGTTTCATATTTACCATTTAACACATTTACCATAACAGTAAATTAATAAAACAGATAGACACAAACAAGGCTAGACTTACTTTTAGAATTTTCCGCAAAATTTTCACTAGAGCTTAAAAACTCCCAAATAATGACCCTGACACTTGTCTGTTGCTAAAAAATTTTTTTTAAATAAATAAAAAATAAAAACTTGGGTTTTCCTCTCACAAAAAAAGAATGTTTTGTTTAAGATTCTGTCCAGGGAAAGAAAGCCATGGGGACGCAATTAAAGAACTACAAAGAAAAAAATAGTTATGAAAATCTCCCACTTTCTTTTGATGTGCTGCAGTCTGAACTGTGCACACACATGTACACACAAACACACACACACACTGAAATCTGAACGAAGACACACAGATAAATCACATGCATACAGATATACACGATATGTGAAACTCAGAAGTGATAAAATTAACTAATTCTTTCAATTAAAAATAATCATTTGGTATTTTGTCATTTTTTAAAATTAACCTTTTTTTTCAATTTTGCGATCAAACCGCACAATAATGGGCATATCACTGGAGTGGAATCAAATGCAGCCTTTTATATCTGAATGACTGAAATTACTAACTACTTGTCTGAGGTAGGACAGCAAAAATAACCTCAGTGAATATATTAAATTACCTAAGTGACTGAGTGAAATAAATATGTAAAGATAGAGAAAGACCAGAATAGTGCTATTAAGCTGCCTATTGAGACACATAATTCTTACTCATATAGTATATTGGTCTGCTACTAAGTACATGTAATACAATAGATTAGTCAGGCAAAAAGAAAAAAAGAAAAGTGGTAAAAGTCTGTGTGTGTATATATGTGTGTGTGTGTTTTAATAGGGCTACCTCACTGCCATGAGATTCTCCCCGGTGTGGGGTTACTTTGTCAAGATGACCTCTTAGAGCAGCTGAGCAGCTGAGTTTTGCATACATAATTAACTACAGCTAAATGTCATCGCTCACTTCAATAACTAACACAGTGGGTGATGCTGCTCTCCCTTTTTGACTTCTAATCCAGAGAGTGAACCGCCGGCAGAATGACTATGTGAAAATGAAGTGGCGCTTTTAAACTCCACATGAGTAAATGATGGGCGGCTTGCACTGCCGAGAGTGTAAGCACAGTTCACTGCCTTTTAAAGCAATCGTAACCTAGAGAAAATTCCTTCAAGTGAGCAGAACATAATTACAGTTAGTAAAAAAAACACAAGAAAATCAAATAATTTACTCCAATCTTATCGTTCCATGTTGCAGACATGGTACAGTATGTAACTGAGGTGGAGCAACCACATTTCCAGCACTGAGCAACCATCGAGTTAGTATAACGTGTGAGGCTCTACTGTAGGTGGCTCCGCTATACTGGCACTAGTGAAACATTTAGCTCGAAACGGGGAATCCTATGGACAAGTCAAAGCGATGTGAGTAGTAAAAGTTTACTTGTGAGCTACATCTGCATGTCAGTGATGAAGATTCTTGGCCGACGGTGTGTAGGTGTAGCTCTGTGCGTCGGTGTGTGCGTGTTCGCCTGCTGTCTGCTGTGCTCCGCTGTAGATGATGATGTAGATGTTGTTTTCTGTGAGCGCCAGAAACTGAACACCAAATTAAAGCCTCAATGTTTGATTAAGTGTGCCAGGAGATCTCAGGAGAGGCATGCAGACACAACCTCAACCCCCTCATTCATTTGTAAACCTCCAAATGCGGGCTTGAGATACAGGAAGTAGGAGTGTACGCTGTAAATTTCTCCCTTGATTGGAAATACAAATGATCAAATGTATGAGGGCTAGGAATGTATGGGTACACGGTGTCAGCAAAGTAACGAGTGGCAGAGAGGAAGAGAATAGAAAGAATTAGGCTGTGATGTGAGAGAGAGCATTTGAAAATAAGGATGTAAGCTGCAGTGTAGTACCTCACCTTGAATACGTGGCACAGAAAGAATAATACATGAAAAAAAAAATCTTCCATTATTGGTTTGAGATCAATTGCCAGGATCAAATAAAAATCTTATTCACTCACACACTGTTTGTTTTCTGAATTAACTGACTCCTAATTTGCTATTCTTGGATACTTTTAATGACTAGCACGGTAAACAGCTCCACCAACCAAAAGCCAATTATAACTTTATCAGCACAATCTCTGTGTACAAGAGGAAGTGTGGATCTCAAATAAGAAACGAAAATACCTTGATCTTCCAGGGGAAAAAAATACAGCTTTTATTGAGGGTTTTTTTTTTTTTTGCTTGTCAACACACTGATTTTACTGACACACGCAGTGTCTCAAAGATTAATAATGGTTTATTACTGTACAAAAACTATAGAAACTTTCAGTTTACTAAAGCATTCTTAAAAATATGCTAAATTCAGTTAAAAATATACAATTTAGGTTTCGACTTATTCATCTAATAATGGCACATTTTCTGAAATAATACTTAAAAAAAGCAAATCAATAAAGCAACTAAAAAGTGAAATCAATTTCCTCATACACAAAGTAAAGGTCTGTAAAAAGTTTGAAGGAGGCAAAAACTTGTAAACAAACAATTAAAGAGAATGATTCATGTGTTTCCACTGTCAAAATATGCCCTGTGAATTTAAAAGGACAAATCCAGAACAAAAGCACAATTAACGTCAGACCTGGACACATGATGTTTCCAATTTAAAAATGACAAAAATTAGCCTCACATGATCGTTGCATCCCTTTCCGTAACCAATTAGTCTCCTATTCAGATCTTTCTTTTCTTTTTGGCAAACGGAACCGCTACTGGTTTGGTAGCATTTCTAATAGTCAATAAATCTAATATATTATGTGTGAAATTGTGGGAAAAGACCATTAAGGGGCGGGCACTAGTGGAGCCGGAGTAGGGGTCCTGTCTGAAAAAGGGCGGCTAATTCAGGACAACTGTGAACTCTGAACCTGCTAAAAGCACGGCCAGTGGTCAGCCGGGCCACGTAATAGAGTCCACATGTGCTCACAGCCTGCGTCGCCATAATTAAAGGGATCTCTACAGGTTTGTTTAAATCAACATCAGAGTGCTTTGTTTTTCCTCTTAGGTAGAGTTGAAATGCCACGGAAACTGCCCGTAGCCTTTATACCTTGTAATCTTTTTCATGCTTTCTATATTCATACAAAGTGATACTAGGCATTTTAAGTGAGAATAATCATTTCTTCATAGGTCTCTGGGCTTCGGTTTCACACTGAATAAAGCCTGAGTGTTAAGTGGCCAGTCTTACAGTGAGAATTAGAGGCATGAAGAGGGGTTTTAATAGCTCAGCAACAATGCGTCACAGCTCAGCCCAGGCAGAGAATCGCTCAGCATTAATCAAGATTTCAGGCCTCTGTTTGTCAAACTGCACAATGCCTCAAACATCTCCTTGTATGTAAACACAAACATCAAATGCCATGTGGCATGTCCTCATCACTAACAAGCAAACTAACAAGAGACCTGGAATTCCACTCAATTAGTACCTGCTCGCTTTCTTATTAATCTACGAGCCCCGGTGAAAAAGATAAGAGGAGACAGAAGAAAAATGAGTAAGGATAAAAAAACAACAACAACAATTTGTTACAATAAATATATTAATGCCAGTGAAGCTTCCATTTCAGGTGGTGTAATTTGACATGATATGCGGGCTATGTTCTGTCATTAGTCAGGAAAAATGGTGAGTAGGGGATCAAAGCGAAAAGGCTCTGAGCCTGCCACTTAATTTATCACACGGCAAAGACAAAGGCTTTTCTCTCTGCTTCTGTCGCTTTTCAAAAGCCCCGACTCTTTTTCATGACAAACTCAGTTTGCAATTTAATTTAGGGCTTGAGTCGTTGGCTGTGGAAAAGCAAACAGCCAGGAAGTGAGAGGAAGGTACTGGAGCCCGACAGGCATGCAGGCAAAGACGCATAAGAAGCAAACAGCGGGTGCAAGAAACGTCCAGGCTGGCGGTAAGTGCTGTGAGAGAGAGAGACAAGAAGGCAGACAGGTGTCATGAAACTCAAGCAGCCAGGCAGTAAGGCAGGAGAGAGGCAAAGCAGAAAAACAGGAAAAAGAGAGACAGGAAGTAGGCAGAAATTGCACTATTGCAGATAGTAAGGAGGCATTCATGCATACTAGTTGTAGTAGGCTGAGCAGTGTTAAATCAAGAGAACTAGAGAAGTGTGGGAGTGTGTCTGGAGTCTGTTGGCCAGTGGACTGAATTATATGTTGCTGGTGGGGTACGAGTGTGGTAGGCAGTGAAATCAGAATATATGCTCTTTGCATCGTTGGTAATAGTGTGTCCACATCCTCAGCGGGGCCCCAGTGTCTCACAGAGGAGCTTTAATACACCCCCCCCTGAAAAACAGCTAAACAAACAGATTCCTGCTTAGACAAAGACAGGGAAGACAAGGGTGTGTTGTTCTGTTTGTGCGTGTATATGTGTGCGTATGTGTATAAATGTGCGAGTGACCCTGGCGACGTGGTGATGCTTCCTGTAGCACTGACCGGCGTCAGTGCTCCATTAATTAAAGAGACGATGCGCTGGCAGGTGGCTTCCCTGCCCACACTGGTAATTGGCCCCCTTCTCCCCCTAGAAAATCACCCATCTCTGCCTTTTCTTTTCTTTTCCCTGTCTTGTTCCCTCCTCCTATCTCTTGCTTTCAGAAATGTGCCAGTGGGCAGGCAGAATTGCAAGACTTTGTGAAATAATGATTAGAATGGATGGAGATGAAGGGAAGGGAGTTGCACATTTTCCCACAAGCCTCTGATGGTCAGGGAATGCTGTTCGCCTTCAAGCGTCATACGACGCGACGGGAGTTTACTTTAGACAGCCACAATCTGAGGAGCCAGTACTGCAGTCATTAATGATGTGGGGAGAGGACAGAGCTATACTTTGACAATTTTCTTTCTGTGTATATGTATGTGCCCGCAGGTTTGAGTGTATAAGAGAATATGAAACAACAAGACAATGTGTGTTTATGCAAATAAGACCCAACAATAGAGAAAAAGTCTGTGTGTCAGGTTATGAGCTCTGGATAAATGTGTATCTATTTGACTCACCACGTCACTGGGAAGGTTGTGCAGGTCATCAACGGGACTCTCCAGGGTGTTTGTGTCCGCATTCAGGATCACCACGTCCTCCAGTGATCGACTGCGTACTCTCTACAAGAAAAAATGGACACATTATCAAGAGCAGTGATCGCAATACTTAAGAAAAGAAATCAGATTACATTGTCATGAAAGTGAACAAACCACCACCTAAAATTATGAATATGTTTCATAATTATGTGTTAATTCCTGATCAAAATGTGAAAGGTGTTTGAGGGTCCAGATTGATTTTCTAACAATAACGTTGGGTTTTCCTAGACACATGGCTAAATCCTGACTGACATTACATGCATTTTGAATATTACTACAATGACAGATAATACAATGTAATCAATAAAACATGCAATCAAGTTAATGCAATAAATAGAAAAAGCATCCAAAGTCACTGTTTTCATGAAGCTTCAGGAAGCAGAAAACACAGCGGTCACATTTAAGACCACACTGTCATCACACTCCTTTACGATTAACAATGAAAAATTGCACGTAGGAAAAAAAATATTAGAACATCTTTACTGTAACGTACACACTGAGAAAATGAAGAATGGGACAGAGAGGGAACATTTGGATTGCGCAAACATTTTCTACAGTACAAAAAACCTCATGCATCAACAACAACACAGTGATGCTGTGCTGTGCTGTGTGCATCCTGATGGCGACAAATTTAACAATTATTTCAGTGTGGTGCAGGATGCAGGCAGGTGTGGGGGGGGGGTGAGCATAGTGTGTGAATTTCTAGTTTGTCACTTTTGTGACAGCTTGTGCAGTGGAGGCTCACATGCTGATCTGGACTAATTATGTAGTGGCGGAAAGGGGGTCTGTCACGGATGCAGAGTGTGATAAATACTGCCACTGCCGCAACTGTCAGACAAATATCACACACACGCACGGACATACACACACCCATGTGCATTACAACATATGCATTTGCCCAATTACACACGCACACATACACACACGGACAAACACTTACATACTAACACTTGCACACAAGTGCAAATATGCGTGTGTGCTACATGCATTCACACACAACAGCAGTGCTGGTGACGGCTTGCCCCCCAACCAACACAACAGTTTTCAACAATGAAGTAGAAAAGCTCTTTGTTTGCAGATGCTTTTTCTGCCTTTCTCTCCCTGTCTTTTGTACTTCTGGTTGAGAATGCACACAAGCAAGAGAGAGGGAGATAAAGGGGAAAAAACATTCTGTCTTTTTTTTTTTGATTCAATGTGTTGAAGGTGTCAAAAATAGCCTCTTTCAAAAATTTTAATATTTTACACCAAAATTAAGAGGATATTACACTAAATCTGGTGCATCATTAGCTGGAAATACATGCTGAGAGTAAAATAAGTGTGTAAAATATATATTGCACCACATCTACTAAAAAGTTACAGACAATAAACCTAAAATAATAATATACAATGTAAATTAAGCAACATCTATAAATAACTTTTGTTTGAACATATAGCATATACATTATTCTGAGCAGCATAATCTTTATAATTATTCACATATTATAATATACATTCATACACAGTGCATGCACATTTTATGCATGGGCTTGTCCACAGAGGAATCCACATACCTCAAGTAGACTAAGATGAACTCCCACAAAGTATGGCATAGGAGCACTGAGGACAGAGAAGACAACAATCACTCTCAGACACAGAAAAAGCACATATCACAACCTTGAAATGTAAAATACAAATGATACCTACTGTATGCGACTACATTTTTGCTAGGTCATTAATATTGAATGCCTTTGGGATTTACAGAGGTCAGGTTAGTTCAGGTTCAAATTAATAATTCAAACAGATCAATAATTATTGAAAAAGAAACACAGTTAAAAATAGACATCTTAGTTAACTCCTAAACAACACAATAAAATTAAGATTGGTTTTAATAACTCCTGGGAAATCGTCCTAATGTAATAAATCATAACTGTTTTAATTTGGTTTTATATGTCAGGCATTGCAAAGCAGAACCAATTATCATTCATGTGTTTTTCTTTAATCAAGTCATGTGACATGTAAGGCAGGCCAGCTATGACTCAAAATTATTTCCCTTAAAATAGGAAACTCCTTTAGGTTAACCAGTGTGTGTCAGTAGCACGAAAAGCTCACTGATGTGGTGCAACTCTGGTTTTTAAAAATGTAAAATTACTGGGTACAAAAACAAGCAGGTTTTTTTCTTCATGCTGCCTCAGTAAGGAAAGGAAAAAGTGATTATGTGTAGTTTTTGCACATATCACTTACCATACAAACTACGCTACCCAACGATTTTTATCTTCATGTTAAAGTTGGAATGGTAAGGAAAGGCTGAATCAGAGCATGTTTTTTCTTTTAATGACTGCCAGCCTGTCCACCATGATGAACAAAAAACATAAAACACTCAAATAATAGAAACCATATTTATGTTGAGGTCTACAGAGGCAGCAATAACCAGATAACTTTGGGGCAGCGTCTTCCTGGCCAAAGCGATTCAGAAGCCACAAGCTTATAATCAACTTAGTGAAAAAAGAGAAAAACAAACAGCAGGCCTGTAGCTCTGCATCGTTTCATGAATATACAGTATGCCCGTCTATTAACATTTACACAGACTGCCACAGGCACATATACACCACAATACTTGGAAAATACAAACACATATGGCATCTAATAGAATACAGTTATCAAATCAGCACATGAGAACACCCCTTTGATTGAATAAGATAATGATGAGTCTTCACAGAGTGTTGAAAATCACATTGTACTGTCAGTGATAAATAGTTTCTTATAGCTGATGCGTCCCTCATGGTAAAATAGTGTATCATATGAGCTCTCAGCACTGAGTCAAGGAGAAACAGCCCTGGTTACATATGCTGACTTGACCATATTGAACACACACATGAAAAGCTCTGCAGTTGACCCAAAAGTGAGCCTATGTAGTTTTGTACATGATCTGTTCCTCCTGTTCTCCGCTGAAGTTAAATCAGGCCCATTTAGATTTGTTGGATTTGCAGTGGATGGGTGGTAATAAACCCCTAAGAGGGCTGAGATGATGAGAGTGTGGTGCTAGCACAGGCATGAAATATGGAGCAAGGTGATCCGGGCTGTTCATTATGTTGAAGGGCCACATAGGAAAAGGCGCTGTATGAGAAGAATCGTGAGAGCAACTCAAAGAACGGGTGGGACAATGTGTGAACATGTCTGTCCGCACTTTAACACTGAGGTTTAGCAGCAGAGCTTAGTGCATGACCACGACATGTGACATGGTGCGTGGTTAGTGTGTCCATGTATCAGGTATAGTGCTAGAAAATGAGGGAAAAAGGAGAGAACATTGTAAAAGAAACCGAGGGGGAGTAAACATGTATCGTGATTAAACCGCTGTTCGTGTATGTGTGTTTCAGAGGTGGACAGCCTTACCAGCAGTAGTCCAGAAGATGCGGGGGCAGTACAGGGATGAAGATGTGCTGCCAGTACATTGGGAAGAGGAGGGCAGCTGCACCATGGACACATGCAGTTAACTAAAGTTAAAAAGAACACACCGGAGGATCAACTGAACTTTCCACAGCAACACAACTTCAAGATACAAGATAATAATCTGTGCGGTGTGTCATATGCTAACTTCTAATATTTAACGTTATGAACAGCAGGCCCATGTACAAATAAAAATGTATAATACTGTACTCCTTCTTTTTCAAACATATACATAACTGTACTGTTCAAAAGTTATATGCACACTGATTTTGCTGCTTCAACAGATTATAATGGCCATAAATATGTATTTCTTAACCACAACAGAACCAGTTGTTGTTCTCCTTTCGGCTGCTCCCCTCAGGGGTCGCCACAGTGGAATACCAATGATTCGCATGTTTGATCTGGCATAGGTTTTTACGTCGGATGCCCTTCCTGACACAACCCTCACAACAAGGGAAAGACTCGTCCCTAGGTGGGCTCGAACCACTGCGCTGAACTGTCAGTATTAACCTCTAAGGACCTGGAGTCCACATACATGGACAACACATTTTGCATTGTGATTTTCAAAAGATGTTCAAAATGTTTGTATGGGTTATTAATTAATGCAAAAGCAGCCAGGAAAGAATTGCTATGTTCAGAGTGGAAATAAAGAGTTTTACACTCTTACACAGTTACAAGTTGACTTTATTGTAGACATCGTTTTCTCATGTCAAAAGATGATGCGAGATTTATACTCATCAGGTTCCAATAACCCCAAATAGCAAAGAGAAATAAAAAAATATCAAATAACATCTAGGGACTTAAGAGGTTAAGTGTTACCTCCCCTTGCGCTTAAATGTTTTGAACTATTTGGGACAGTAAATCTGAGATTTAGTGAATTAAACCAGGTTTTATTCAACAGATGTAAATATTGCTTGGGTATTTCTTGCCACAGGAATGGATGACAGAGTAAATATAAATTTTGCCTGGAGAAGCCACTCAGTTCTGATTTTTATGTATTTATACTGTACACATACAGTATTTTATGTATTTTATTTATAATCCTACAAAAAAATCCTGATTTTAGCATACTTTTGTGCATGTGTATGGTCAGTATACACTGTAAATTTAATAACAAGATAAGACAAGGCGATAAACTCAAGGTGCTGAAACATTTAGCACAGCACTGTATATAACTTTATTCCTGCTCCGGTAAGACATCCACACTTACAATATATTTCCAATCAAGTGCTGTTCCTTTTGTATCATGTATTTTCGGTTGCTACTGTTGTGGTGATTTCCACTGAAGTGTCAATGAAATGTTTGATTTCATTGTCTTACTCTTTAATCTTGCTCACAAACAGAAGCCCTCGAAAAACATTCTACACTACCTGACATATTTAGCGCTGTTGTGATGAATATACAACCTGCAAGCTATTGTTGGAGAAAGAGAAGAGACTGAAAGCTGGAGATCAACCAGTTGACAGCAGCCTGTCTTTAACTTCATAACAGAGATGGAGCACAGAAAAGGACTGAGGAAGAGGTGAGATTAGTAAAAAGACTGACATAAAACAGAGAATATTTTTCTTTGTTCGAACTTGTTGTAGGTATACAATACATAAGATACACAATTACTGTAGGTCTATGAACTGTTAAGACAGAACATAGAAATAGAACTGTCATACTTCCCTAATGTTCTTCTATAATGGGTCTAAAATTCATGAAGTATTTGTGCGGCAACCTGGTACAAAAGGACCCCAAAACTGAACTGACAGTTTCCATAAAAATCAAAATTATCCTCACTACTATGACTAAGAAATTAAAGAGAAAATATGGAATAATTAACCTCTTTTTTAACAAATAATGAGAAGCAATGACTTGAAGATGACATTCCTTTTGAAAGGAGCTCACTACACTGTCAAACCAACATTACCCACAAAATTAAAGAGATTGTCTTCCATTGTCTTAAAGCCAGCATCCCCCTCTTGACATCCCATCTCATGAAAACCCAGCTATAGTAATGACCTGCTATACACACACAGCTACAGAGACACGGCAGGAGAAAGAGGCGTTAGCTCATCCCCCAGATTAAAATAACATGATTAAATATGGAAAGAGAACAGAGGTCTGAGGGGCTCCTGCGGGACTTCATTAGGGCAAATTGCCAAAGAATGAAACATGAGTTAGCCAAGAGAGACTGTGGGCTAGGCCAATACCCCCGGGACCCCGGAGCAGCAGCCGCTGTTATACTGCTGCAGCTTCACAGTCAATGTGTGAAGCGGACACACACTATCACACACACGCACACACAACTAACAGGAGACCTCCTGCTCACTGACACACACAGTGTCACAATTGACCAGCCAAAAGTGGGCAAGCTTGGCAGCTGAAAACCACCACTGCTTGAGAAAGAGAGAAAGAGGCCCCACCCTCACAGCCCACAAAAACATCAAACCTGGACATCTGAAAAGCTCAAAACAAAATGTGTATTTTTATGTGTGCGTGTTTGTTTTAACTGCATTCATTTTTCATATCAGCTGGAAAAAAGGTAATGATCTTTTTTTATTGTCTCACTGCAATCTCACATAGACCCAGTCCCACAATAGTTAGGACTTAATCAAGATTTAATTGGTGTCTTGCTCTGTGTATCTGCATATGCATATTTCCACTGCTTGCTGTCTTCAAATAAAACACAACAATGCCACGCTCCTGTCAGGATTAATTCCCTGGCAAACAGTTTGTTTTTTTTTTTAATTCTGAAAATAAATCAATGCTATGAATATTAATGTGTAAAAGTGAAGCACTTTGGTAGAAGAGATACGATCAAAACCATCACACTCCTCTCTTTTTCCAAAGCGATGACAGTAAGGGGCCATTAAAGTATGATGAAGAGAGGTCAGCGATCTGTCTGTGGATATACATACACAAAGATGAAACATGCATACGTATGCACACTTGTCACATGTGCGTGCGCACACACACACACAAAGTGGAGATCCAACAGGCGAGTGTATTCCTCCTCTGGGAGTGTGAGACAAGCCCCAGCCATTCGCTGGTACCAGGAGGTAATGGCACAGAACACCTCGCTAACCAACTCCAATTATCTCCACCAGGCCTCAAGGTGAGCCCCCCAACCGGCATGATTTACTCTCAGGTTGAAAGGAAAAACAGGAGTCTCTCTCTCTCTCTCTGCTTCTCTTCTTCTCAGGCTGGGTGGCTGGCTTGGGGGAGTTGGCCCAGTGAGGAGGGGGTTTACTGAAACTAAAATAATGATTTATAAAGCAAATCTAGATTTCTGTTTTCTTTTATTTGCTATCTACAAAGCAATTGAGGTGGCAGCATGCCTCAGATAAGACAACTTGGAGGTAACTCCAGAGAAATAGTTCACATACCTAATTCTCTAATTCAGCTTGATACAAATCCCTCTGTCCTTGTTCAGGTTTTATAACAAATGAAGCAAAAAGTAAAAAGAAGATAAACTGGAAAAAAGAGAAATTGCACCCCACTTTTTTCTTCATTTAGAGGGGGTATCACATGAGAGTGGGTCATGAGAGGCTAAGGCTGATAAAATATTTGCTAGGCTGATAAATAATAGATGAGTGGAGCCAAATGGCTTACACGCTCCACAAAAGACCTGGGTGCTTAATATTCCATTCAATGGAGAATCACAGATACAGTCCCCAAGAACAAATACAGGATTAGGTGCTGGGTCCAGTCCTCAGGGACCAGGGCTCTGCCCGGTAATGAGGGGCTGCATGCCCCTCACACAATGTGTGTGTATATGTATGGGTCTGTGCGTTGCCCTTTCCTCTGAGAGAAGCTAACCGATTATACAGCGACAGCCTGCTTCAAAAAGCAGTCAAGGTCTTTGGTTCTGCCCTGAGAGCTTTTTTAGTGCACTGTAGCTAAGACAGAAATTGCCCAGACTAATACTGGTTTCCCAGTTCTGTACAATATGACTACAGAAAGAGGAGACAGTGACAGAGATGCAAAGACACAGAAGTAAGTTAGAGAGGAAAAAGAAAAAAGAATTAAGTTGAATTTGTACCTGACAACAATGAAACCTAGGCATCACACAGCAGTGTGGGTCAACTACTGTGTTACTTTCATACTACTGTTTACATACTAATTTGATAACACTAAAACATTGCTGTGAATACAATGAAATGTTATACAGTGGTGCCCAAGCTAACGAATTTAATCCGTTCCGGCGTCACGTTCTTTTGGGCGAATCATTCATTAGCCGGAGCGAGTGTTTCCATAGGAATACATGTAAAACCAATTAATCCGTTCTGGAGCCACAAAAACTCCCATATAAAGTATGTATTACACACCCGTACGTGCACATTTATTGATTTATAAAGACACTTACCGGAGGAGGATGAGACAGAGACAGCCATTTTTCTTAGGTCCCGTGATGAAAAACACAAACTGAACCAGTATTTTAGGTGAAAAAAGGCAAATATACAGCGCAGAGTTCACGTTGACGTTTAACTCAGCCAAGATAGACCCGGGAGTTAAGTCTTTCATGTTACAAAAAAATTCGTAACCCGAATTACGGAAGTCGTAATCTGAATTTTGTCCACAATACGAAATCCATAACCTTAATCATTTTCATTAGCCGGGACAAATTTTTGGACAATGGTTTTATTCATTACCCGAATTTTCGTTAGTAGAAGCGTTTGTTACCCGGGGCACCACTGTATTGTTAAATTACACAATAATGCGCAACTGCATGTCAAACTGCAGCTCTGGAAAGACAATAGCAATTAGACTTCACCTGTACTTTTCCATAGTGATAGTCATTTCTGCAGCCTGACCAGTGATGAGCAAGAAGCTTGAAAACATCAGTAATGTATTGATGGTCCACAGTATCCATTACAGTATGTTTAAAAACTGTTTGAAGTGTACATGCATTTGAAAGAACTCATACCTATTTTTCTACCCTAATCAGCCAAAGAAGATGTAATATGACAGGTTTCGTGGTTAAAGTCTGCATTAAACCAAATTTGAGGTTTCAGTGTCTTAATAGAATATGTCTTGTCTTTGGATAGTGTTTTTAGAATGTACTTTTTTTTTTACTCATTCTGCACTCTTGGCTGCCTACCAGGTTTGTGTCAACTGAAACGATTAGTCACATTTTTATGCCTCTGTCAGAAGGCCTACGAGCTAGCAGTTATGGGCTGGCACTCCACAGGTGGAACTGACCAATCAAAAAAAATGGGCTTTTCAGGGGGTGCCTTCCTATATGCCGTTTGTACTGGAAACATGAAAATATGGAAGAATAAATACTTCTCTGCTAGCTGTTTCAGGGGGGCTTTAACGTAAAAAAAAGTGTAAATTAAATATAGCACAACCCTATATTTCTGAAGCCATTAAACAGCATACCGTATTTTCACAATGACGTACGTGTAGCTTGAAATACTAAATCCTGAACAGCACCTTGACAGTGATGTTTCCTTAAAGAGCTGGACCCACCAGAGACCTGAGATCTTCTTAACACAGCAGCTCTGAGCTCTAAGGATCTCAGTAAGCAGTGTGTTTCCACCCACGCCGATCCTCTTTATATTCCGCTTACCTGAGCAACTGGACATGTTAAAGTGAAATGCAGACAGAAAATGGAGAAACCACTACTGCAATTACTTGACGTAGAGTATGAAGGGATTAAATGAATACACTGTATTTCTACCAGACTACTCATTCTTTCTGCGTATGTAATCAGATTAGAACCCAGTGCACATGTTAAATTCAGGGCAGAGCATGAAACAAACAGCTCCTGCTGCAGGCAATGTAATTCAATTTGACAGGAGGAATGGTATCAACAGAGTCGCTCTTGACCTCCTCACACCAGGCCCAAACACTCATTTTCCCTCAACTAGCTTTCCTTCCAACTTTGTCCCTACCCACTCAATCTCATTTCCTTTCCTGGCCTCATTTTCATCCCAATTCTTGATTTCTTATTCTGTTTTCCTCCTCTCCTCCTGCTCTCCTTCTGTCCATTGCCACCTCTCCCCTCTTTTTCTGGTTGGTTCATAACCATGTTAACCTTTCCCTTAATCCTCCCCTGCATTGTGTAGGTCGCCAATTACCCAAGTTCTGCTCTTCCCTCTGTTGACAAATGCCAGTGTCAGTCCTGGCACCATGCAGGTGTGCCACAAACAAGTAGGTGGCATCAGGAGAGGGAAACAGGGGGCACCCTGAACGACGTGGCTAACAGCAAACGCCTGGCCTCCCACACATGCACACTCTCACAGAGACACAAGGCATAAGGTACTAACACCTGTGAGTGCAGAAGACACACATAAACAGATGCACAAAAGACACAAACACCCACAACATCCACACTTACAGTAGCACACAGACACATGGCATGAGGCTGAGATAAGTCTATTGAGGGAAAGGAGGGGGGATGATGTCCCAATGTTCTGCAGATGCCCAACAACAGAGAGACACATTAAGACACCGGGGGAGAGGAAGGCAAAGTCGGGGAGGAAGAGAGGTGTTGCCAGAGTGAGTGAAAGACAGATGGACAGAAAAATATGTCAGTGAGGAAGAATAACTAAGATAGAGAAAAAGTAGAGAGATGGAGAAGTCGGGAAAAGGGAGGAGAGGAACAACAGAGGAAAAGGCAGGAAACAGAGAGACAGCTGGCACTCTAGGGCATGCTGGATGGATAGCTCCTTGTTAGCATAGGCCTGACAGGCTGATGAGAGGGCTGCTGTCAGCCGGTGCTGGGGCCGGGGTTGTGTGAGTTTGGGCGATAGGCAGGGCAGAGGCTGGGCTCAAGAGCTGGGGGGCCTCGGGAGATGAAAGACATGGCGGGAGGTGGGGC